>JAOTQR010019265.1:0-17238 GCA_025774065.1 Solanum ossicruentum
AAGAAGAAGAAGAAGAAGAGGAAGAGGAAGAGGAAGAGGAAGAGGAAGAGGAAGAGGAAGAGGAAGAGGAAGAGGAAAAGGAAGAGGAAGAGGAAGAGGAAGAGGAAGAGGAAGAAGAAGAGGAAGAGGAAGAGGAAGAAGAAGAAGAGGAAGAAGAAGAAGAGGAAGAAGAAGAAGAACAAGAGGAAGAAGAGGAAGAAGAAGAGGAAGAAGAGGAAGAAGAGGAGGAGGAGGAGGAGGAGGAGGAGGAGGAGGAGGAGGAGGAAGAGGAAGAGGAAGAGGAAGAAGACGAAGAGGAAGAAGACGAAGAGGAAGAAGACGAAGAAGAAGAAGACGACGAAGAAGACGACGAAGAAGACGAAGACGAAGAAGAAGAAGAAAAAGAAGAAGAACACGACGAAGACAAAGAAGACGAAGACGAAGAAGATGAAGATGAAGACGAAGAAGACGAAGATGACAAAGACGAAGACGACGAAGAAGAAGATGAAGATGAAGAAGAAGAAGACGACGAAGAAGAATAAAATGGTGCAAACATTCGTTTCGTTGGTTGGAGGCGTTTTTTTTTAAAAATATATTAGGGTTAATAAGGTTGGGCCAAAGTGTAAAAACAAACTTGAGGACTTGCTGAAAAAGTAGTCAAACCTCATTAATTATTAATCAAAAAGTTCACCTACCTTCAATAATTAAAACTCTTGTCACTCTTTTCAACTTTCCAAACTATTTTGTCACCCTTAATTAACTTGCCCATGAAACTTTCTTGAAGAGGGTTACCACTTGCCTTCAAGGACCAAAAACCCTCCTTCCACAACTTACAAAAATAGCTTTACTTTATTCCATTTTAAAACCACCTTATAACTAAAAATTGATGTAATTATTAGCCTAGTAATTATATAGCTTAATAACTATGATGACTTGTTTATTTTGTCCTGTTTCGTTATACAAGTGCAAATTTACAAGGTTATACTTTTTAAAAATAAAAGTTAATTATCTATCAACAACATACTCACTGAAATCCAACAAAGTGGGGTCTAGGGAGGGTAGAATATATGCAGACCTACCACTACCTCATCGAGATAGATAAGTTGTTTTAAATAGACCTTCGGCTCAAATGTAATCGCCCTAGATAAAAAAATAAAATAATAAATGTAGAGTAGTGGCTAAAAAGAAGAGCAATATCAATTCTACAAGGAAAAGTAATAAAAGATAGCAGAGTAGTTAAAGAGCAGTAACAACACAACCATAATAGCTTGACCAATCCTACTAAAAACCTACACAAGGTAAGCAATAATCTACCCTCTACTAACCTTCTACCCTAAATGTGGCCTCCAGTTCTTTCTATCTAAAGTCATGTCCTTGGTGATATGAAGTTGCATCATATCCTGTCTAATCACCTCTCTCTAATACTTTTTCGGTCTACCCTTACCGTTCTATGTGCACCTAAACCCAACAACTCACACCTTCTAATTAGGGTGTTGACACCTCCTTTACGCATGTCTTAACCATATCAATCTTGTTTCTCTCATCTTGTCTATCACTAAGGCTACTTCCACCTTCTCCTAAATGATCTCATTGTTTATCTTTTTACTCCTAGTGTGTCCACTTATACATCTTAACATCCTTATCTCCATAATATACATCTTCTGAACATGTGAGTTTTTACTAGCCAGCACTCCACCCCATATAAAAATGATGGTCTAACTAGTTTTGTAGAACTTACCTTTTAAGTTTTGGTGGCACCTTCTTATCACATAATACTCTTCAGGCAAGCCTCCATTTCATTTATGCTTCCTCAATGTGATGCATGACATCATCATCAATTTCTCCATTACCCAAGATATTCAAAGCTTTCTCTCTTAGGAATAGATTGAGTGAAAAGCCTCACTTTTATGTCTATATCATCTATTGTAACACTACATTTGCACTCTAGGTATTCTATTATGGTCCTGCTCAATTTGAACCCTTTAGGCCCCAGTGTTTGTCTCTAAACCTCCTATGTATAATCAACTCGATCTCGCATCTCATCAATTAGAATTATGTCATGAATGTCTTCCTAAATAATTTATGTTAGCTCATCCATAATCAAAGCAAAAAGAAAAGGACAGCGTAGATTCTTGATGGAGTCTCATTTCTACAGAAAAAGGTTCAGAGTTTCCTCCTATCATTGTTGCTCGACTTTTAACTTTATCATACATATCCTGTATTTTCCTAATATATACCATAAGGGAACCTTTACCCCCCAAACACCTCTAAGGACATCTTTCGACATTTTTGTCATGCTGCATGAGGGTACCGTTGGCGTGGTCGGCATTTGAAGATCCATTGTTGATTCTCCAAGAGAGCCACCTAGCCTGATCATCACATGATACTCAACAACAGAGAAATACTCAAGAAAATACTATTAATTTAAATGAATATTATGTTTCTTTAAATAATAATTTTCAATAAACTAGAGTTGAAAAATAAATAACAATCAACATCCTCTACTTAATGTCTATGAAGCCTTAATCCAATCTAGAAGGTGCTAAGACAAGCCTCGGGCTATCTCAAATGAAATAAATACTAGTCAATAGAGATACAAGAAAAGGCTTCTCCGAAAAGCAAGAAGGGCTCACCAGGTCTGGAACAGGAAATTTAACTTCAATGATGCGCTTGCTAAAGGACCCTATCACTTATATTTGTATCATTAATGATGCAGGTCCAAATGGACGTTAGTACATCGAATATACCGGTGTGTAAAATAGCTCAATAAATAGTAAAGCTCAAGCATAACTCCATCGACTAAATCGACAATCAACTCAACAATCCAAAACTCAACTCAGTAAATATGCAATTTTAAGATAAAGCTCATGTTTTAAAATATACTCAGTGTTATGCAACTCATTTTAAAACATTATATGATCTATCAGGTTGTGCTTGGGAGTTTCTATTAATCAATATCCAATCCCGCCATCTTTAGTTTCGTGATGTTCAACGAAGGCGACGTTATTGCCACTCTTGTCTAATACTTGCCAAGGTAAGGGACGATCAAACCTCTCTTGGATCCAAAATCAATGTCCATTTTTTGGGACGTGAGTCGCCCAAATTAGCAATGCAACTATCCTCGCTAGCAAGATACTCATTACATATACATATATATAAGTAATTATTCTCCACATATTTAATGAAGCTCAAGTTTACTCAACTCAAATACTCACAATCACGACCTCAGTTTTGTTCAACGCACAGGTTTCATAAAATGATGTAATTTAGGGTTCTTAATATCAAACATAGTTTAATTTCCAAACTTCAGGTAATCAACATGAAACTCATCAATTTATTCATAATTATGCTTTGAAAACTCAACACTTCATGAAAGTAACTCTAAGATTAGGGTTATAGAATTTTGCTAATTAATTCCTATGTCTCAATGGGGTATATGAAAGGGTGCGTGGATGAACTTAATCCTACGCTTCGGGCAATCTTACATACCTAGAATTATGACGAAAGATCAACTCTCATACAAACCTCAAGCTTGTACTTGAAACCCTAGCTTTTCTCCCTTCCTCAAGGCCCTCCAAGTTTTTCCCAAGTGTTGAATGAAGAATAAGACCCTTAGGATACTATTAAGGGGTCTAAAAAAAACCCTAAATAGTCATAGATTTTAATTAGAAAGGGTGGTAGAAGACAAAAATACTCTTCTTAAAAATATTTAATGGAACAACAAAACCCCGTTCATGGTTATTATTCTATTCGTGGGCCGTAATAGGCCCCTCGTAGATAAGAGTGCCCAAAATTTGGGTTACTGGATTGGGTTCTACGACCGGCTTCCTATGGGTCATGAATGGTTTGATGAGCCATCCTATTAATCATGCTTTGAGGTTAAGAGATTTTGATTTTTGGATCTTCAACCATAAAACCCATTCTACGGCTCGTGAAAGGAAGTACGATTCATGGAAGGACGCATACATAGGCCTCAGGCTTAGAAAATTTTCTAAGTCACATGGAAAATTACAGGTCCCATCTATGATTCGTAGACCACTCTACAGGTCGTAAATGGCCCTTCGTAATTTCTTCCGGTAACTTTTCTAAGTCATTTTCTCAACTTCTCTTGGGCATTTACTCAGACTAGGTAAAATGAATTAAGGGGTGTTACAATATGTGACACCCCATAACTCTACCGTCATATGTACCTATGTTTCAAGCCTAATCCTTATATTTTGGAAGTGTATTAGAGTCATAAGAGACCACTAGTATTTAGATGCGTTCAAGACTTTCTTATAAATTGAGTTTTGAGTGTTGGATTATGCAAGGGTCAACTTTGAATGACCATAACTCTTAGCACATGAAGAATTGGAGGTCCTATAATACACCAAATGAAAGCCCTTTGAGTTGGCTTTCTAACATACTTGGTTTCACCTCATTTAGATTCGGAGTCAAAAGTTATGGCCATTTTACTGGAGACTGCCAGTGCAGAATTGCACTATGAGACCTCCCTTATAGGTCGTAAGTCAGGGTACGGGTCATAGTTTGGGCTCATAGTAATTTCTAGAAGCTCTGAAATTGAGCTAAGGGGTCATGAGAGGGGTCCTATGGGTCGTAGTATTGTGTACGGGTCGTAACGAGGTCCGTAATGGGCTTTTGACAACTTTTAAGAAGGATTATTTTGGTCCTTTCCCCACCCTTTCTATCCCTAAGGACGATGTTTTTACACTTAAAATCAACCTTAGAACATCTCAAATAGCCTCTTTTATGTTGAAATATTCTCCCTAAGGCATAGAAGCAACAATTCAAGAGAAAAGGGGCTAGGGTTTAAAGGAAAACTTGAGAAATCTTCCAATTTCTTCCAAGATACTTAAGATTCTATGCTCCTAGGTATGTAAGGCTTACCTAAGTGTGGATCTTTTCTTCACACGCCCTTTTCCATTATCTTGAGTCAAGATTTGAGGAGGGTTGCGATATTTGAGAAATTTCTTCTATTTTAATACTATATTTTTGTATTTATCATGTGGTCTTATTTTACATTACATTACATGAGATATTTCCAATGTTTTCATGAGCATGAATGTGAGATGTATACATGTACTTTTATTCTTGATAGTGTGAACCCTAATTTACATGTTTCCATGGAACTTTATGCATAAATTGAGTATATTGAGTTGGGTAAATTAAGCATATTGCATTGAGTGAATTGATGCACATTGTGTTGAGTAACTTGAGTATACATAAGCATGAGGAGTATGTTGCATTGAGTCACATACACTGCGATATATGATGTCTTGACTGTATTGCATGACGAGTTGATTGAATGAGTCTAAATGACCATTTGAGTCTAAGCCGAGTTAATCATTTGCATTGATTGATTGAATTATTGAGTTGAGTTATGATTGGATGATAAGATAATGATGAGATGATGATAAGTTGAGTTATGATGATGATGATGAGTTGAGTTATTATGATGATGTGTCAATGATGAGTTAATTAATGAGTTGAGCATGTTTTAGTCATGGGAGAAGTATCGAGCATCGAGTGGAAAGCAAGTATACTTTTACATTAACCCAAAGAACTATGTTTCTAGCATAAGATAGTCGTTTCAGCTATTCTGACGGCTCTTGTCCTGCAAGTGGACACTTATTATGGATCCAAGAGAGAGTTGATCGCCCTTTTTCATGGCAAGTTAAGGGAAGGCATGGCAACGATACTGATTCGTTGTGCATCACCTAACTTAAGGTGGTGGGATGAAGATATCAGTTAAGAGAAACTCCCAAGAAACATTGATTGAGCATGAGATTTCAAAATAAGCATATTATACTGAGATTATTTTAAAAGCATGATTTACTCTAAATTTGCATAAAACAATTTGAGCATAAGCATTGAGTCGAGATGACTGAGTCAAGCTTTATTTCTTCACATACCAGTATATTCCATGTATTGATGTCCATTTGGGCATGCATCATTTTATGATACAGATACAACAGATAGAGGGCTTCAACACGTGTATCGTTGAGGTTCCTATCAGTACATTCCTCGAGCTTGGGTGAGCCCTCCTAGTATGCCAGAGGAGCCCTTTTATTTTTCATTATTTTTGAGTACATTTCTTTCTATGATTGAGGTGCCCATGGCCTGTCATGGCACATTTTTAGACTGATGAATAGAGGCTTAATAGACATTTGAGTAGAGGTTTTGGATGAGTCTCTGTATCTAAACTATTTTCATTGAAACTATGATACAGTAGAGTTTTTTCTAGATGTGTGTATATATATAATACAGTAGAGTTATTTCTAGATGTATATATATAAATGCTCATATTTGATGCTTATTCATTAAGTTATTCTTTCGCTGTTGAGTTTGATGTGACGATGAGGCCAAGTGGTTCTCTCGGGGGCTAGCAATAGTCTCTGAGTGCCTGTCACGCCAAGGGTACCCTCTCGGGGCATGACAGAATATCTCTCCCTTGGGGTCATCGTCCTCAAATGAAGAGCGATCTAAGAACCTAGTCAAGGCATGAATCCTATCGTGGACTCTAGCAATCAAACAATTTACAAACTACTCATATGCAATCCATCAATCAAGCAACTAAGCAAGTAAACAATCAACAAATCAAATAAATCATTAATCAGAGTCTAGGACAATATCTTCACTCAAACTTAGCATAGAAGGGTATTAAATGAATACTAATGAATCATTCTCTCTCATCATCAGCAGGTGGGAATAAATGTGGGTACTATTGGCGCTCAATTTTGGCTTTCTGCATTTAAGTAGCTAAGCTTCCTTGAGAAAAAAAATCTTTTTTCTTTTACAAAAGGTAATAAAACTTTTCACAAAATATTTTTACTAATAATAATAATAATAATTATTATTATTTTTATTATTATTGTTATCATCATCATCATCATTATTATTATCATTGTTACTAGTATTTTAATAAATTTTTTATTTTTATTTGATAAATCATTTTATGGATGTTATTTCTTATAAAGTTAAGCATTCTTTTTAGAAATAAAATAAAATAAAATAAAAATAAATATTTACTGCTTGCTTTAGCATTTTTGAGAAATTTATGACAAACAAATATAGTTTTTTGTGCTTAATCAATTTTTGATAAATACAATTCCTCATTTTTACAAGTAAATATTTTCATATGAAGAAGTTTAACTAATTAGTTTGTCATTAATCCATACTAATTTTATTTTAAAATGATTAAATTTTGTCAAATAACTTAATCCTACAAGGTAATCATTTGTTTATTTTATTCAATTTTAGCTGTCTAATAATTAAATTTTGATTTTTTTTTAAGTTCTGGCTCTCTGTGTTCAACTAGTTAAACTTATTAAAAAAGAGAAAAGAAAAGGATTTTTTTTAAAGGGATGATACAACTTTTATGAAATATGAAACATTTTACTACCATTGATACTATTATTATTACATTTTTAAAGGGATGATACAACTTTTATGAAATATGAAACATTTTACTACCATTAATACTATTATTATTACATTATTGTTGTTGTTATTTTTAGTTTTATTAATATTATTATTGATAAGCTTTTCATTTTTTTGTTCGACCGACTATTTTACGGATATTATTTCTTATAAAAAATAAAAAAATACATGTGAATGTTTACTATTTGCTTTTATCGTTTTTGAGAAGCTTATGACAAATGAAAATCGTAATGTGTTGAATCGATTTTTGAATAAATTATAATTTTGTTATTAAAAATAAGTATTCTTCATACATTATTCAAAATAAAGTGCTTAATTAATTAATTTTGTTACTAACCCATACCAATTTTATTTTTTACAGTGACCAAATTTTGTCAAAATAATTAATCTTGCAAAATAATCATTTTAGTTTATTTAACTATGGCTATTTGATAAATAAATTGTCCATAATTTAAATAGGCTAATTGGGCTTCTTGGCAATCCAATCCCCTCAAAATCAGCCAATCCGCATGTGCCATGCATGAAGCACATGGATTGAGCTTCTTCAGCTCAAATCCTGACCCTCCAATTCAATCGTCCTAATTAATTAGAATTTTTACAACTATATATATATATATATATATTAACTGTTGAATTATCTTAGCCGTCCGATTAAATGATCGGATGGCCCAAATTAAGTCACCTTTTCTCTCTAACCTAATACGCTCCATCGTCTCCCTCATTCTTCTTTCTCCCTTTACCACGAAATCACTCTTTTTCAGAAGAAAAAACTTTCAATGTTGCTTTTCCCCTTCCCCAATAGACCTATCGCTTCCTAATTTTCCAAAAAACTCAAAGACCTTGCCCCCATCTTCTTCCTTTCCTCTTCTCACCATAAAAAATGGCAGCCATTTTGCCACCCTATGCCGCCCCTTTACTTTTCTCCACCACCGTTAGCCATATCCCCAGACCCTCTTCATTTTAACCATGGTTTGGTTAAGATATCCATAGTATAAACTGAAGAACGAAGCAATATTTTTGAATCTCCAGCCTGAAAAGGAGACTTTTTTCAAGACTCTTGCAACCATTGCATTGCACAAAGGTTCTCGCTGATTTTTGAGGTTTCAAATCTAGATTTTCAAGTCCATATTTCTCATATTTATAAAGTTCATTGAGAATCAATCAAGAGACATCAGAAAGAGATACGAGAAAGAGAGTAACAACTCGTTGTCCATAAAGTTAAACTGGTAAGAAAATTGCTTGTTGAAGAGGGCGACTGAATAAGGAGGCTTGACTAAACCAAGTAAAGAAAGAGAGCAAAAGCAAAATAGGGATAGCCCCCAGACAAGCAGGAACTGCGTGGGGGGGGGGCTATTCTTCCCACTTTCCGACCTTAGCTTAGCTGCTCAAGCCAATGCTCATGGGTATGGGGCCATAACTGCTGCTACTGTTATAGAGATTGAGAGTAACTTCCAAATCACAGGAGAAAACAGAGCATAAACATTTTTAAGGGTTCTATTTAGAGAGTTATTTCATCCTTTTGTTATAGTCTTACCGTCTTTGCCCCCTAAGTTCAAGATTGGAGAAAGTTCAAAGTTGAAATCTTTGACATTGAAGTCCTAGTTCGCTACCCTCAAAAAGGTACTATCCTTATTCTTAATTTGGTTTCTTTTCAAATGATAAAGTGTTAATCATGTTGAAATAATCATTTTAGAACTTTGTTGGGTGTTTGTTATGTTGTTATCATTTTAGCATTATTATGAGGGTTGGATAATATTCGATAAATTTTGGGTTGATCCAATGTTACTACTCGTGGTGATTCACTCTCTACCCTGCGCTTTCTTACTTTTTTTTGATCAATTTAAAATGAGCTTCTCACTTTGATATCCTTTTAGAGTCATTTGCCATACATGTCTACTGCTTCGTTTCTAATTGTGCTTGATTTTTCGGAAGGTATCATTTGGATTAGATGAAGGCGTGACTTGGTTATTAAGATTTGTTGTAAGCTGCAACATCCTTTAATCATTTTTACAGCAGTAGTGTAATTTACTGCCATGACATGAACTAGGAAGTTACAATGTGTCGTCTGAATCCTTTATTTATTTTCTTTCTTTTGGTAAAATCATAGAAATCTATAGTTAATCGAGTAAATGCTTTTTCTTTATGATTTTTTAAATTATGTTTTGGGGGGAGAGTACAATAGAAAGTAACAAATGGGTCTTATAATAATTTTCATGGTTTGGATGCACAATATTTTTCAGATCTAATATATCAAAATATAACGTGAATCCAAAGTATTCTATTTAAGGTATTATATGGTAAATGTCCACTTTACATCCTCATTTGCTGCATTTGAGTGCTCATACTGTTATTCATCGATTTACGCATATGGTTAACTTTCTTCGGAAGAGTAACAACTCAAAATTTGTACGCTAATGACATCTATAAACTCATTCTAAGCAACCTTGTTTAGATTAAGCTCTTTTTTTCTTTCTTTCTTCATTCCTAAGATGTTCTTTCATTTTCACTTCCATATCCATGTCTCTTTTCGCTTTGATTACTCATATATTCTAATCATAGTTTAAACCTATCAAGTATTTTCTTATTTTCAGCTTTGTTGTTTGATAACGTGAGAAGATTATGTGTTTTCTTTCATAGGACGTAGTGAATTTCACAAGATTAGAACTCTTGTTATCTTACAAGCTTATGCTAGGAGTTTAGTCCATTGGTTTCAAATTTTATTTAATTTGGTATTATTTACGAGTTCTCCTTTTGAATTAATACATGCTTGTTGTCCAATATTTCTCTGGATATTGCTCTAAATTGCTTCATTACTAGCCAACTTGGTTCTGTCGTGCCCCGCGAGGGTACCCTAGGCGTAACTAGCACTCGGAGACTATTGCCAGACCCTAAGTGAACCACCCAGTCTCATCACATTCATTCAATCAATTCATTGGCTGAAGATAACAAAGAAATAACTAGCTATTAGTTGGCTACAAGCTATCAAGTCTGTTTATCATAAAGAATACAAATAAAAGGAACAATCTCAGTATAAAGAAGGAAAATGGGGAAAAGAAGCCCAAACATCAACCATCATACGACTATGTCTATGAAGTCTCTATAACTACTGTCTAAGAAAGAACCATGACAGGCCATGGCTACCACAATCAAAGAAAATAACTCCATAAAGCTAAAGAAATAACCATCCTCTGAAAGCGGGGGAGGGCTCCCCACAATCTGAAATCAAGAAGCTCTAAACCTCAACGATTAGCCTACTGAAGTGCTCTGTCAATTGAATTTGCATCATAAAATAGTGCTGCGCCAAAGGGGCATTAGTGCATGGAATGTACTATATGAAAAATGGGCTAAAGTAAACAATATCAGCTCATTAATCACTCAACCTCTACTCAGAGCAAGGAATAGAACTCTATCATGTCATCATTAATCAAGACTCATACTATTATATCAACGTCAGAGTACTATCATCAGGAGACCTATCTGGGAGTTTCTTAGACCTACACTCATCACCTATGAGCTGGTGATGGTACAACGAGGTGATGTCGTTGCAGCATCCGCCCAGTAGGGGGTTTATAATAACATCAAGTCCTCTATTGGGACTTAGAAAACATCCGTTCTCACGGTCCAATCCTATGCTACGATGGCCACGTAGTTAATAAGTGCGAACGAGACTCACTCTTACTTATTTTCAGTGCTCAATACTCCTTCGAAGACTCAACATGCTCATAAACCTCAACATCAAAGTTTTCTCATTGTTTAGTCTCTTTTGGGCAAGGGCATCATCTCATCTAATCATCTCTCAACTAGGGAATATTATGATCGCTCTTTAAGACTCAGGTGTGACCTCTGAAAGACTCTTAGGGACTCATACTCCATCAATTCTAGCAACATTATCATCAGTACCCACTCAAATCAAGGCCCAGACCACATCAATCATGCATACATCCGTAATCCGAGCTCTAGATATCGACCCCTAACTTCATTCATGGATTCTTTCACAATTGCACATATATAATTTATATAATAATTCAAATAATCAATTAAGCAAGTAAAACAAATTGTGATGATCATTAATTTAAGAAAGTATATGTAATTTAACAAAAATTTTCAAGATATCATGCATTACTTTGTCAAACAAGACTCATAGACTTCATCGATCAACCTACTACATTCAAAGGGGAATATGGGTGAACAATCCCATGTTTTTGGGTAGCCTTTACATACTTGGGAAGACGAATTCCAAAATTTCCTTCAAGAATTTGGACTTGGACTTTGAAACCCTCAATTCTCTCTTCTTCTTCTCTCAGAACTCCCGTTGAAAATTTAGAAAAATAATGGGTTTTGAACCCTCAATAGTGAATAAATGACCTTTAAAACACATTTTAGGACTTATGATAGGGTGGGGGATGACCAAAAGGCCCTTCCCAAATTACAAGAAATTTTTTGGAAACTTGCACAATGGTTTGCGACGTGCCAAGGCGCGGACCAGTACATTTTTACTATTTTTCAGAATTTCAAATTCCCATTGAAAAGGTAAAAAAAAGACAAAGTGTTACTCCACCCCCCTCCGCGTCGTGCTAGGGGCGTGGATCAACACTGTTTCCACATTAATTAGTAAAAATTATTTATTGACCCAGTTGCTCTTAAACTGGGTCAAGATTATTTTCCCACTTGATTTTTCATGCTGATTGCAAATCTGGTCTCGAATTTTCCATCGGAGCTTTAGAAGACACGTTGTTTGCACGATTACATTTTAGGGGCGTTTCGATAATTTTATGGGGTATTACATCATCTCCCCCTTAGGGTCATTCATCCTCGTATGAAGAGAGAAAGTAAAATAAAAACTCGAGTAACCCCAAAACTCATCTCATTCCTCACTCGGGGACTCTCAAACTCTCAACTATCCATAATTAATCTATCTCCGTCTTAGACTCAAGAATGGAATTAGAACATCAACTCAATAAAGGAATTTCTATAGCGTGAGGATAGGGACATTACCTTTGACATCATCATCATTTGACACGAATAGGTGCGGGTATTTAAGTTTCATCGCTTCCTCAGCTTCCCACATAGCTTCCTCAACGATTTTGTTCCTCCATAGAACCTTGACGGAGGCTATCTCTTTGTTCCTCAGCTTACAAACTTGTCAATTAAGGATTTGAACTGGAATTTCCTCATAGCACAAGCTATCCTTTACTTTTATACTCTCAATAGAAATCGCTAAGGTAAGATCTCCCAAACACTTCTTCAGCATGGAAATATGAAATACTGGATGGAATCCATGTAACACCTCACATCTTACATGTACTAGTTCTATGCAAATGAAACATGATATGGTTTGGTCAAATTAGCACCCATTTTTAAAAGTGCTTGAATCTCATGTTAGAGGGCGATATGTGCGTCTAACGCTTAAGATGATCGAGTGTATACAAGTTTTGTGTCAAATTGAGGAGATCACAACCCTAAACAAAGTAAGATAATTGAGGTACTTGCAGGACTTAGGAAGCTAGCAAGTGAGTCACCTACTTTCTTAGCTTAAACTTGCTAGCTAGACGGAGACGACGCCTGACGTCGAATCTGTCCAAGTCCAATTATGGATAAAGTCCGTGTTAAGGGTGTAACTTTAGATCGTGTTTTAGCATCATAAATGGACTATATTTTCAATCCAAGAATAATACAAAAAGGGCTTTAGCCTATTACAATTCATTTAATAATTTAGGTCCAACTAACAAAAGAGAAAGAGGAAAAATAGGCAGCAAAGGCCCATCAATTTGCAACCCATTAAGGCCCAAACGAAAGGGGAAAAATGGTACATTACTAACTTGATAAAATAAGGTTAAATATTCAAGAGAAATTTTGCCAAAATGGTCTCTTTAAAAGGGTTTACAAGCAACACCTTTAAGCTACTTCAACTTTTTAGCTTTCACAAGATCTCTCTCTACACTTTCTTAACCTTTCAAAGCAGCCACAAAGAGACTTTTAGGGTTCTTAGATAATCCCTATACCTTGAAGGTAATGACAAGTAAGTTTACTTATGTGTTTAGTATGGTTTTCGTATGCAAAACAAGAGACTATGTTTGTTAAGTATATGCTGAAACTTTTGGACAACATGTGTTCCAAGGGTTGTTGCATACTTTTCTTGTTTATTTGGGAGCTTTTCTCTTCTAGGTTGGCTTGATTATGAAAGAAGGTTGCTTTTCTTAATTTTGTCCAGTTCTATAATGATGTATAAAGGCTGCTGCGCTGTTTGGTTATACGTAAACAATCGAAGTTTAACGTGTTATCCTAAGTGTGTTGTTTGTAGATATTGTGGGCTGATTGATTGAGAACTATGGTCTCATATCCTACACATATTTTCAGGACAATTTTAAACTATTTTAGGATTGGTTTCATGTGTATATATGGTGGGGGATGTTTGGTTAAAGTTGGAATAGGTTTGGAATTGTTGACGTCGAAATGTAGTGAAGGGATGTAATGTTATGCTGCCTATTTGTATGTTGTGTAGAATTGTTATGTGTTGTGCTTTTTGGGATATTGTAAAACTGTTATGGCACTAAAATAGGCTGATATGATATGTATATGAGAATGTGCATTATAAAATACGATTAGGAGAGGAAAGGTTGAATGAATATGCTCAAGTTTATATTTATATGCTTGCTGCCTGTGTGTTGTTTTTTTATGAGATTGGGCTGCCAAGATGTATCTATTGGCTGCTAATGCTAGTTTTATCACCTACTATGTTGTAGATAAATATTTGGAGGAAGGGAAGGTTATCTCGAGGTAATAGCGAGGTCGTACAGCGAGGTATGTAAGGCTACTCGATTTCGTATTACTTGGCATGAAATCTAGATTCTTCCTTGGCACATAAAGGCACTTACCAACTCTGACACAACTATTAACCATGTCTCCACTCTTTCGTATATTCATATACTCCCATACATAGTCACTTTCAAATCTACATGCATACGTGGATACCAAGATACACGGGTTCTTGTTGCTAAATAAAGTTCACGAGTTATTTCATCTCATACGCATTTCATTATTTGTGTAACGCACTCTTTTCATTGTCATATTTTTTGTGTGATTATTTACATGTCACATGCTACTTCAACAGTCTACAGTTCCAATATTATGACCACCGAAAGAATCATCTCAAAAATAGTTGAAAGATAAAGTATATTGCCTATTGATGGGTGGTAATTTGAGGGGTGGAAGACTCACCTAGCCAAGATTGATCCTATCACGGGGGGTAGCCCAAGGGGTGAAAGGAAAAGCCTAGCCAGGGCCGATCCCAATATAGATTTACCACTAATCAGCTGGTCATTTGTATTACATGTTGTGCACAGATTATACAGTAAAGGTAAAGTAATAAAAAGAATATAAAGTACAAGATCCTATAGTATAACTACAAGTGGTCTCTTATCCTACACTAGTGCATAGTTTTGTTTCAATTATTACTTCATATGCAATATTTCCTGCCTTATATATTCAGTACATTATCTCGCACTGACGTCCCTTATAGGTGACATGCATTTTATGCTGCAGGTACATGTGCTAGTAGATCCCCTTAGTAGGAGTATAGGATATCCAACTGTTATTACCAAGCTCCAGGTTGCTTCGAAACTTGTATGTCTAGAGCTTATATTTTTGTATTGTATAGTTAGTCGAGGCGGGGCCTGTCCTAACCCTTATCAGATATTTTTCCTTATCTAGAGGCTTTGTAGACTATGTAAATTAAAGTGTGGTCATGTCTCGTACTTTAGACAACGTGGCATCAACAACCTAGCCATATGCATTTCCTTTTGGCTTGTTATTACTGTTTACTTTCTTAAATGCATGTTGAATGGAGAAATCCCTCATAATATGTATAGAAAGCGCATGGATGCAGTTGGTTCTCTCGAGCCTTATCGGCAACGGCTGCTAGTCCGCCTTAATAGGATTTTGGACATGAAAAAAGTGGTATCTGAGCGGGTCATCCTAGGGAGTCTACAAAGCTGTGTCTATGTAGAGACTTATTTATCGATGTTTTGTGCACCACATTTATAAGCAGGAGGCTACGTGGCATTTAGGAGTTGTCACTTTCTTTTCGTTCTTTAGATTGTGCCATAGAGCCAAGTGTTATAGGTGGATTGTGTTTAACCCCTAAATTGTGTTGTATAACAAGTATGCCAGAAACCAGGAAAAACAAAGGTAAAGGGAAGGAAGTAGAAGTGGTAGTTGGCATACCTAGTCGGGTGAGACAACTAAATGAGCCTCAAGATGAGTCTCTGTCATGGATATCTTGAACTCATCCAGCTCCTGATGAACCAGGAAGTAGTAAAATTCCCCCAGAACCACCTATTGATGCTACCATACAGGATCTGAGAAATGCAGTCCAACTATTGACTCGTATAGTTGCTGGCCAAGGTCAAAGACAAGAAGGTCAAGTTATAGGTGCAGGTGGTGCAAATAGGGCAGCTAGTATGAGGATGCATGACTTCCCAAAATTGGACCCTCCATCGTTCATTGGGTTAGATCCTAATGAAGATCCCCAAAACTTTATTGATCAGATTCAATACACTTCAGATGTTATGGATATAAGTGGTACAGATGCTGTCGAGTTAGCGACATATAGTTTGAAGGGTGTGGCTATATTGTGATATGAAGCTTGGAAGCAATCTAAGGGTATAGATGTACCTCCAACTACCTAGAAGGAGTTCAAAGAGACATTTCTTGACCATTACTTGCCCTTAGAGATCTGAGAGGCCCATGCAGATCATTTCTTGAACCTCCACTAAGGGAATATGAGCGTGAGGGTGTATATCCTTTAATTTAATTCCCTGGCCAGGTATGCTCCTAATACAGTTGCTACTATGGTAGATAGAGTTCATCGATATGTTGATAGAACAGATACGTATCTAGTCAGAGACTGTACCATTTCTTCCTTGAATAAAGACATGGATATAGCGAGGATGCAAGATTTTGCACAGAAATTGGAGGATCAGAGGCAAAGAAGGACACAAGAGTTGGAAAGGGGGCATGCTAAAAGGGCCAGATCTACGGGGCACTTTACACTGTCCCAAGGTAAGCTTAGGCCTCGTTTTTCTAATAGACCGCCTAGGACATCATCCTCCTACTCTACAGCCAGTGCTCCACCACAACTTTAAAGGTCTAGAAGTAATTAGTTTGGTCAACGAGGTGAGGGACAAGGTGCACGGACAACAAGATATTTAATAGGCTAGCAAATGACTCCTAGACAACCTTATAAATAATGTGGAAGAAGTCATTCAGGTATATGTCATGTTGGGACAGACATATGTTATTGGTATGGTGAGGCAGGGCATATGATGAGAGATTTCTCGAGGAGGCGTATGGCTGATATAGCACAATCTACTAGGTCAGCTGTTGCATCATCATCACTTCCTCCAGTAGGTAAGGGTTAACAAGCACCTATAGGTATTGGTAGAGGTGTTAGAGGGGCAGCTAGCTCTAGCGGAGTCCAGAATCGCACTTATGCTCTGGGGACTCAGCAAAATTTGGAAGCTTCATCCGATGTGGTCACAAGTATATTGTCCATCTTTTCACATAATGTATATGCATTAATTGACCCTGGTTCTATACTATCATACATCACTCCATTAGTTGCTGGTAAGTTTAAGAGAACACCCAAATTTATTGGACAAACCATTTGAAGTGTCTACACCAACCGGTGAATCTATTATGGCTAGATGGATTTATTATGACTGTATAATAGCTGTTTGTGACCGTGACACATTGGCTAACCTTATTGAGCTAGAAATGGTGGAATTTGATGTTATAATGGGTATGGATTGGTTAGCTTCT
>JAOTQR010019275.1:0-17236 GCA_025774065.1 Solanum ossicruentum
CAGGAAGCATCTCCGAATGTCATTACAGGTATACTTTTGATCTTTACTCGGGAGGTGTATGTATTGATTGATCCTGGTTCTATTTTGTCGTATATTTTCCCATGGGTTGCATGCAGGATTAATATCGAGTCTGAACCTATAGAACCTTGTGAGGTTGTTACACCAATAGGGGAATCTATTATACTCAGCAGGGTTTACAGAAGTTGTCCGGTATTGGTTCTTGATCGTTGTACTCGAGCTGATTTGATAGAGTTAGACATGGCGGATTTTGCCGTGATTATGGGCATGGATTGGTTAGATTCTTGCTACGCCAAGATTGATTGCCAGAAGAAGCTAGTTTAATTTCATTTTCCCGGAGAGCCAGTTCTGGAATGGTCGGGTAGTATTGCATCGCCGAGGGGAAAGTTTATTTCATACTTCAAGGCCAACAAAATGATCAGAAAGGGGTGTCTTTATCACCTGGTTCGGGTGCATGATGTGGATGCGGTGCCTCCAACTCTCCAGTCTGTTTTGGTGGTTAGTGAATTTCCAGACGTATTCTCGGATGAACTTCCCGGTCTTCCTCCGGAGCGAGAAGTGGAGTTTACTATAGATCTTTTGCCAGGTACTCAACCCATCTCAATCCCTCCGTACAGAATGGCCCCAGCCGAGTTAGCAAAATTAAAGGAGCAGCTTAAAGATTTGTTGGAGAAAGGCTTTGAAGTTGGTTGGCTACGGTGGACTCGGTTTTGCCCAGTGGTCGAGTTTCACTTAGACGGTGTTATGATGTGACTGGTGCCTCAGGTTATATATGATATATGGGTGCAGTGGTCTTCCCTGGCCTATGTGAGTGCAGTGGTCTTCCCTGGCTCACCCGACCATGTTCATGACGTGTGATGGAGATTTTGGATATTTAAACTTCTGGTGTTATGCTGTGGTATGACGCGAGTTTGGAGGTTGCCATCGTTCCCGTTCGACATGCATGACTTTCATGTGTTTTAAAAAATTTTTTATTCGATACTTTCTACAGGTTTGATTCATGTATGTCTATCCATTTCCTTTGGTTTGTGAGTTCTATCTGTATTGTGTACTTCCTGTTTTACACATGCGGTACGTCTTTCGTGCTAGTCCCTTCCTTCGGGGGGGAGGGGGGCTGCGTTCATGCCTGTAGGTACCGACGAGCAGGTGCGAGACCCTCTTGCCTAGGATCTCCAGTTTCAGCTACAGTGCCCTTTTTGTTTCAGGAGCCAGCAACTGGTAGCCTCTCGTGTTCACACTTCCGTAATTGGGTCATGTATATACAAGTACTGTTCTGCATATATGTCTATGGGTCTGTGGATACTAGTGTGTAGTGAGTTTATGAGAGATACTTGAGTACATGGTTTATTGTATGCTATTGGTACTTGATCAGGCGGTGAGACCGCATTATTTTATGTATGATATGATTATTAGGCGGCAGGACCGCAGCAGAGACCTTGTTGGCCCGCATATATATATGTGTGTATATGTTTGTTATGTGTTGGGACTCTATCTGCAGGTGTGGTTAGTCAGTAAAACAGAGGAAACTCTGCCGAAATTTCGATAGATTTCCTAGCGGTTATGATTGGTGTTTGGAGTTAATGTTTGTCTGGGTGCCTAATCGGCACTAGTCACGGCCCCTGGGTTGGGTCGTGACAGTCGGTGTCCTTCCTTGAGCTTCTTCTTCGATGTGTTGTAGGTGGTGACCATAAAACACGACCATCCTTGTTGTTGTGGTTGTTCAGTTACCAAAGGTATCATCCTCCTTTCTATGCTTTTCACCTTCCAATCATGTGTTGACCCATCTAAGTATGCCCTTTCCCGATTTCCCCATTTTTGATGTTGCTTCATCTGCATTGCCAAGAGAAGAATTGGAATGAAGCCACTTAGAAGCTCTGCTGGAATTATTCTTCTCAATTGAAGGCTGGTTCTAAGTACTCTCTTTTGACATTGTTGAATCCTTTCTTGATGTCTGCAATAGCATATGTTATTTCTAATTACAATTGTAGCACTTCAATTTTGCAAAAATGCTTGTTAATACTATTGTTTGCTATCCCTGGCCCCGATAACTCTTGCTGGTCCCTTTTTGTGTCTGATAATGATGCTTGAGGTATGTTGCTTGTCTAAGTTAACAATTCTTCTATATGAGCTTGGCAACGCCTCGAATCCCCAGCAATATTGTTTACTATCTGACAGAAACGCAATATTGGCAATGTTATCTGCTAGTTGGTTTGCTTCTCTCTATATGTGTGTTATTTGTATGCCTTGTACTTCTCTTAGCATTTTCCATATATCTTCAATTATGTGAATGATTTCCCATGGTACTCTCCACTCTTTCTGATAATATTACATGCACTTAGCGAGTCAGTTTCAACCATGAAGTTGAAATATCTTTGTGATTTCCAAATGAAACTGCCTCCCTAATTGCTATAACTTCTGCAATTATGTTGGTAGCAACTCCTAGTGGCCCAGCCTCAGCATATATTTGGTCCCCTGTACAATTTCTATAACAGAAACTATAAGTGTTATCGCCTGGATTACCTCTACATGCTCCATCCGTATTGTATTTAACCATTCCCAATCTATGTTCCTTCCAGTTAACCCTGATATAAGACAAATAAAATCTGTAACTTTGAAGTAGATCAAAGCATCCTACCCAGTAGTCTGGGAACTTGTCATATTCTGGATATGAGATCTTTAATAGCTTCTTCAATGTGTCCAAACATCTCTGTTGGACCACTCCAACTGACATCTTCTTCCCATATCTTGATGAATTCCTCATTTTCCAGATTTCCCAAACTATAAATGCCTGGACAACATATAGAACATGTCTTCCTTTTAGTGTTGATGCGAATCTCCACCACCTAATAATTGTGCTTCCTACCAGGGTGTCCTCTAGGGTGAAACCTGCATAATTAACAAAAAGACTTCCATAACTTTTGAGCAATGGAAGATGTTAGAAAAAGATGGTTCACATTCTCCCTACTCCCTCATCACAACACCAACATTTTGATACTATAGGTATGCCCATAGCTCTCAAGACATCATCATTAAGGATCTTCTTCTTCTTCAGTAATCTCCACAAGAAGAAACTAATTTTATATGATAGGTATCTACCCCACAACTTCTAATACCACTCCCGCTTCTGATTTTTCCTCCTCAAAATTTGATATGCAGAACTTGCTGAGAATTGCCCATTAGGATTTCCAGTCCACCAAGCTACACCATTTACACCCCTCACCTCAGGTTGTATTTCTTTAATAACACTGTCAGACATGTCACAAGAAATAACATTATGTAACTGTTGTACATTCCATCTCCCATTGTCCATGAAGACTCTGACTGCAGTTTCTTCTTCTCTAGCATTTTCCTCTGTAAAATACAAAGGACCAGCCTTAGTCCAATTGTTAAACCAGAAACTGCTATTTCCAGCTTCAATTGCCATAAAATGTATGGTTCCACCTCATCCCTTATCTCCAACATACTCTTCCAAATATGAGAAGCCCCTACTCCTTGAGCTATCAGTGGATGGAGTTTTGACAATATTTATTTCCCATATATGTAGCCCATAAAGACCCTATGCTAGTCTTGAACTTCCACCATAGTTTGGCCATAGTAGCCTTGTTAAGATCAAATGAAGATCTTATAAACCTAACCCCCCCCCCCCTTCGTCAATAGGATAGCACAAATGATCCCAAGTAGCCCAATGTCTTCTTTTCTCACTACCAGATTTTCCCCAAAAGAATTTGGCAAAAGCCATATGCATCCTTCTAATAATTGTTTTGGTAGGAGTCATTGCAGAAAGGAAGTATACTGGCAAGGATTGTAGCACATGTATCACCAATATCAGTTTCCTACCAAAGGAGAGAAACTTATTTTGCCATGCTAGAATCCTTTTAGAAATTTTCTTCATTAACTCATCAAAATAAATATTCCTGTTTCTTCCATGAAAAACAGGGCAACCCAAATAAGTGAATGGGAACTTCCCTTGTCTAATCATGTAAGCTTTCTCAATCTTATGCTAAAAATCAAAGGGGTGTTTTCATGTAAAAAAATAACTCTTTGACTTATTGATCAATTGGCCTGATGTATACTCATAATTTTTCAACACCTTCATCATTTTGATGACAGAGTTTCTTTCTCCTGAGCAGAACAGAATAGTATCATTAGCATATGAAAGATGATTGATCTCCGGACTCCATTTTGACATTCCATACCCAATAAAATCATCATCTCTGTGTAATTGATTGAGACCCCTAGAAACAACTTCCAGTGCAATAATGAAAAGAGCAGGGGACAATGGATCCCCCTGTTTGAGTCATCTTGAAGATTGAAAGAATCCATAGGCTGTCCATTCATCAAAATAGTATACCAATTGTTAGAAATCAATCTTCACACCATATTAATAATAACTTCCGAGAAACCAAATCTTCTAAGAACTTTAGTGAGGAATATCCATAAAACTCTATCATCTGCCTCGGCCATATCTAGCTTAACCACCACATTAACATGCTTCTTTCTCCTATTGATATCCTTAATAATTTCCTGGTATAGTAAAACATTTTCAATAGTACTTCTTCCCTTAACAAAGCCAGACTGGTTAGGAGATATCATCTTGGGTATTACTTCATCAATTCTTTCATGTAATACCCTTGATATTATCTCGTTGATGAAGCGACTCAAACTTATGGGCCTAAAATTTGAAAAAGATCTAGGTAAATCCTTCTTGGGAATCAAAATAAGATTAGTATGTGTGACATACCTGGATAGCTCATGACCACAAAAGAATGCTTTAACATCCAAAGTTATATCATCCCTAACAATGTTTCAATATTTTTGAAAGAACAACCCTGAGAATCCATCTGGTCTAGCCACACTATCCCCACTATGGTGATAAACTGCCTCCTTCACCTCATTCTTCTCTAGAAGTCTAACCATTGAATCATTCTCCTCTTCTGTTACCATTTTTGGTATTAATTCCAGCATGTCATAGTTTTGACTCTGAACCTCTAACTGGAACTGTTGACCAAAAAATGATACTGCTGCATTCCCAATCTCTGAGTCACCTTTAAGAACTTCACCCCATCTTATCATGAATTTTATATACATATAGTTTCTGCATCTTACCCTTAACGTACGAGTGAAAGAACTTGGTATTTCTATCCCCTTGATTGAACCATCTCATCCCTGCTTTCTACTTCCAGAATTCCTCCCCTAATTTAACAAATCTTCTCAACTCTACCTCTGTTTTCTTTAGATCAGTCCTATTCTTCAGTGATGGATCAATTTCCAAAGTAACCTCCTTTGCCTTAATAATATCTTCCAAAGTTTCTTTCTGATTGAACATATTACTATGCGTTTCCTTACTCCAACTTCTCAAAGCTTTCTTGACTCTATTTTATTTGGCATTTAACATCATAAAAGGATTCCCTAGGCAATCAGCTTGCCAATTCTTCTGAACCAGCTCCAAAGAAGAGTTGTCATTACACCAAAAATTAAGAAACCTAAAAGGTTTCACAATAGGCACCCTCTCTGTATTGCACAACAGGTGAATAGGAGCATGATCTTACCCATGTCTAGAGAAATGATGAGATTCAGACATTGGGAATAATTCCAGGAAAGCTGTATTACCCAGAATTTTGTTCAATCGCTTGAAGATACAATCCTTCTCCACTCTACCATTCCACCATATGTATATACTACCAGACAATTTAATTTCCTCCAACCAACAAGCATTAATACAATGAGCAAAATCCATAGCTTATGTTTGTGTGAATGGAAGACCATCCAATTTCTCCTCCTTATGCAGAATAACATTAAAGTCACTACCTAGCAACCAAAGGTTATCTCGGGCATCTGCCTCCACTAACTCCTCTCACAATTCTAATCTTTTCAATGTATCACATCCAGCATAAACTGATGTAATGAATAGGTTCATGTCTCCAATATTTGAAACTACATTGTAAGCTATTGAATAGAGTCCAGAACCACAGACCCCATCCACTCCTGCCTCAAAAAAATCCAAATTTTTCTTGACCTATTTACCATGGCATGATCAAATCACAGTAAAATTCTAAAGTTTTCTATCTCTGATGGCTGTTGAAAAGGTTCCATGATAGCAATGAACGTACATTTATTCCTTCTATTGAGATAAGTTAATCTTTCAAAGGCATTTTTCAGTATTAACTGATCTTATATTCTAGAATAATATTGAACTAATCATTGAGTACTATCAGTAGTTCTCCTCTTACTCCTTGTTTGAACCTGTAAAGGAGCGAAAGGAGTTCCTTTCTTATCCTTAATGCTCGATGTAACTCTTGGTATCACGCCCCAGGAGGGTATCCTAGATATGACTGGCACTCGAAGATTATTTCTATCCCCCAAGCGGACCACTCAGTATCTTTGCCATCGTTCAGTTAATTTATCAGCGCAAAAGCAATGATATAATGAATATAAATGTTATCCTATCAGTGGGCTCATACTATCAATATCAGTCTACCACAAGAAAATAGAATAGATAATGAAAATCTCAATATAAAGAAAAGATGTATGAGGGAAAATAACCCTCGACATCAACATCAATATCTATGTCTATGAAGCCTTTATACTATCCTCTAAGATGGTGCCATGATAAGCCATGGCTACCAACTATTAAGTAAAAGACTATCCAATCATAAAAATAAATATCCTCCGAATGCCGGGGAGGACTCATCACTGTCAGGAATGAAGAGCTTTGAACCTCAACGATCAGATTGCTGAAGTACTCGGTCTATCGAATCTGCATCATAAAATGATGCAGTGCTAGAGGGGCATTAGTATGTGGAATGTACTATATGTAAAACGGGCTAAAAAAAGGAAACGGTAAAATTGATACTCATTAATCACTCAGCCTCACCTCAGATATAAGAGACAAGACTCTATTACCTCACTAGTAGTCAAGCATCAAACTTTCAAATCACATTGGAGTTCTATCATCATGAAACCTATTTGGGAGTTTCTATAACCGACAACCATTACCTATGAGCCGATAGTGACACAACAAAGAGATGTCATTATTACATCCATCTAGTACCTTGCCAGGGTAAAGGACGAATCTATCAATAGATCCAAAAGTCTGTCAAGTCTCTTTTGGGGCTAAGGAAACATTCGCTTTCACAGTCCAATCCTCTCTTACACTGACCACATAGTTAATGAGTTCAAGTGGGACACACTGCTACTCATTTTGGAGCTAATACTCCTCACAAGACTCAATATTCTCATAAGTCTATCAGTCAATCAAGAACCCTCATCGCCCAACCTCTACGGGCAAGATTATCTATTCGATCTAAGGGGATGTTTTTCCTGTTCAACTCTATCAGCAATAATTTCAGCTATCACAGTCATCCACACACTCAATTCAGGACTCAGACTCAGTCAGACATCATTCTCAAACATTCAAGGCTCTAGACATCCCCTTAATTTCATTATTCAAGTCATTATAGAGAGTAAATTTTAAGGATACAGTCACAATCACATAGTAAAGGAAAATATACAGTAAAAGTAAGCATGATGATCATCACTTTATAGTATGAAATTATAGTTTTAAGGAATTGAAAACATGCATTCAAGATAGTGTACAAGAATTAAAGCAATTATCCAAAATTTTGGAGGAAACTTTTCAAGAAAACTTTCAAGAATTCTTAAATCAAGATTCTAATCATGAATTATGTCATCCTAACTCTATTTTGGCACATGGGAGGTCAATCTCATGCTTTTGGGTACCTTTTGCATACCTGGGAATGACGAATCATTGAAGAACTTTGAATTCCCCTTTGAAACCCTTGCTTACCTCTCCTTTATCTCTCATAGACTTAGCATAAAATTAATGGACTTAGAGTAATTTTGATTTTAAAAATCCTTTTGTACGAATTATACTTCAAAAATCGTGTAGGGGATATATAAATATATCGAGAAGGGAAATTGTCCTTCCCGAATTAAAATAAAAAAACTTCTTCTCTCATGCACTAGTGCGTGATACGTACTAGTGTAAAGATACACTTTTTCACAAAATTTGATTTTCGTCAAATTTCTGAAAAAAACTAAATGTGGTTCCGCGTCGCCGAAGGAGAGCGGAAACCTCACTGTTTTAAGCTCACTTTGAAAAAATTAGTTCGCATTTTTCGCGTTAAAGCTGAGTAGAGACCATTTTTCAACTCAATTTTTTGCACTGATCGCAAATTTGGTCTCGGATTTTCCATCGGAGCTTGGGAAGATATGTTGTGTGCACGACCAAGTTTAAGGGCATTTTAGTAATTTCATGGGGTGTTACACATCTCCCCTTTGGAATCATTCATCCTCGAATGATGAGTAAAGGTCATACGAGGACTCATATCACCTCATAATTCATCTCTTTACTCACTCGGGAACACTCAAACTCTCACTATCCGTCATCTATCTATCTTTGTCTTAAGCTCGGGAATATAGTAAATCGAGGCATCAACTTAATGGAAAAGGATACGCGGAATTTGATGAGAATGACAGTATTTACATTCAACATCATCACCTCTTGGCATGAATAGATGAGGGTATTTGAGTTTCATCGCTTCCTCAGCTTCCCACATAGCTTTCTCCACCAACTGATTCCTCCATAGGACTTTAATGGAGGCTATTTCTTTATTTCTCATCTTGCGAACTTGTGGTCAAAAATCTGGATTGGAACTTCTTCATATGCTAAGCTGTCTTTCACACCCGTACTCTCCACTATAATTGCTAAGGTTGGATCCCCCAAACACTTCCTTAACATAGATACGTGGAACACCGAGTGTACTCCATCTAGCTTAGGAGGTAAGTCTAACTCATAGGCAACCTTCCCAATCCTTCTTACAATCTGGTATGGCCAGATGTAATAGGGACTCAACTTCATCTTCTTACCAAATCTCATGACACCTTTCATGGGTGACACTTTCAAGTTCACCCAATCATCTACCTCGAACTCCAAGTCCTTTCTTCTCATAGTTGTATATGACTTCTGGCGACTCTGAGCTATCTTCAACCGTTCCTGGATGACTTTCACCTTCTCCATAGACTGGTGTATGAGGTCAGGCCCAATCAAATCAGCTTTTCCTACCTAGAACCAACCAATCGGAGATCTACACCTCCTCCCGTACAATGGCTCATATGGGGCCATCTGAATGCTGGCATGATAACTATTATTATACGTGAACTCAATCAATAGTAAGTGGTCATCCTAGTTTCCTTTGAAATCAATCACGCATGCCCTCAACATATCCTATAAGATCTGGATAGTGTGCTCTGCCTACCTATCTGTTTGAGGGTGAAAAGTGGTACTCAAATTCACCTTTGTACCCAATCCTTTCTGGAACGATCTCCAAAATTGAGAGGTGAATTGAGCTCCTTTGTCTGAAATGATTGACAAGGGAACTCCATGCAACCTCACAATCTCCCAAATGTAAAGTTGGGCATACTCTTCAGCTGTATAGATTGTCTTCACCACCAAGAAGTGGGCTGATTTAGTCATCCTGTCTACGACCACCCAAATTGAATCATGCTACTTTCTGGATTAGGATAAACCTGTGATGAAGCATATGTTGATCACCTCTCATTTCCATTTCAAAATTTTGAAATTGTGAGCTAACCCATAAGGTTTCTGCCGTTCAACCTTAACTTGTTGGCAATTGGGACACTTGGAAATGAACTCCGCAATGCCTTTCTTCATCCCATTCCACCAATAGATTTCCCTCAAGTTATGACATATCTTGGTGGAGCCAGGATGAATGGAATATCTCCTACTATGAGCTTCGGCTATGATTCTATCTTGAACACCATCGACATCAGGTACAGACAATCTCCCTTGGTACCTCAATACCCCATCTCCCCTTTTTGAGAAAACCATTACCTTTTGCTTATGAACCGCTTCTTTCAATTGTAGTAAGATAAGGTCTTGTTCTTACTTTTCCTTCACCTCAAACACTAAGGATGAAGCGGAACCATTTTGAACATTAACCCCACCTTTGTTGTTCTCCTCAAGTTGCACCCCCAATCGAGCCAATCTATGCACTTCCTTGGCTAATTCTCTCTTACCCTCTTCCACATGGGCAGTGCTACCCATAGACATCCTGCTAAGAGCATCAATAATAATGTTTGCCTTACCTAGGTGGTAAAGGATGCTCATATAATAATCCTTGAGCAATCCAGCCATCTCCTTTGCCGCAGGTTGAGCTTTTTCTGACTGAACACATACTACAAGCTCTTGTGGTCAGTGAACACGTCCACATGCACTCTATACAGATAGTGATGCCAGATTTTAAGTGTGAACACCACTGCTGCCAACTCAAGATCATGAGTAATATAATTCTTCTCATAAATCTTAAGCTGTTTGGAAACATACATTATCACCTTCCTTCTCTGCATAAGCACACACCTCAATCCAACTCTGGATGCATCACAATATATCACAAGTCACCCGTCTCGTATGGCAATGTCAACACTGGTGTTGTAGTTAATCTAGTCTTCAACTCCTGAAAGCTCTTCTCACATGCCTCAAACCATTGAAACTTGACCTCTTCTGAGTTAGCTTTATGAAGGAGGATGACAGAGAAGAGAATCCCTCCACAAATCTGCGGTAGTACTTGACCAAACCCAAAAAATTTCTTCTATGGGAGAAGTTGGTCTTGGCCAATTCTTAACCTCCTCAATCTTCTGGGTATGCACCTGAATGCCATCTCCCAAAACAATATGGCCTAAGAAAGCCACTGAGTTGAGCCGAAACTCATACTAGGAGAATTTTGCATACAACTCATGATCTTTGAGTGCTTGCAAAACCACTCTAAGGTAATTTGCATGCTCCTCCTCATTCCTCGAATAAACTAGGATGTCATCAATAAACACGATCACGAACACGTCAAAAAATGATCTGAATACCCTGTTCATCAAGTCCATGAAAGTTGCAGCTGCATTTGTTAACCCGAAGGACATGACCAAGAACTCGAAATGGCCATACCATGTCCTAAAGGCTATCTTAGGAATGTCACTTTCCCTCACCTTCAACTGATGGTAATCCGATCTGAGATCTATTTTGGAGAAACAAGTAGCACCCTGAAGTTAGTCAAAGATATCATCTATTCTGGGAAAAGGGTAATTCTTTATGGTCACCTTGTTCAACTGTCGGTAGTCTATACACATCCTCAACGACCCATATTTCTTATGCACAAATAGGACAGGAGCATCCCAAGGTGAGACACTAGGCTGTATGAAACCTTTCTCTAACAAGTCTTTCAATTGCTCTTTCAATTCTTTCAACTTTGCGGGGGCCATTCTATAGAGTGGAATTGAGATAGGTTTGGTCTCGGGTAGAATATCAATCCTAAAGTCAATCTCCCTATCAGGAGGGACTCCAAGAAGATCATCAGGAAAGACCTTGGGAAACTCATTCACTATCGGAACTGACTCAAGAGTAGGAGACTCAACATCATCAGACTTTACTCGCAGAGGTGATAGATACAACCCTTAGATATCAACTTTCTAGCTCTAAGGTAGGATATGAATTTACCCTTAGAGGTAATAGAACTCTCTTTCCACTCTAAGATAGGCTCATTAGGAAATTGGAACCTAACCATCTGGGTTCTACAATCGACAGAAGCGTAACATGATGAAGCCAATCCATGCTTATTATCACATCGAAATCGACCATCTCCAACTCTACTAAATCAGGTCATGTGTTTTTATGATAGATAGACACTACACAATCCCTATAAACTTTCTCAGCTAAGGTAAACTCTCCGATAGGAATAGAGACAGAAAAGGGCTCAAGTAAACACTCAGAAAGAATACCAAACTCTCTAGCCACATAAGAAGTTACAAAAGATAAGGTGGCACCCGGATTAATCAAGGCATAAAAATCATAAGCAAAGACACGAAGCATACCCGTGACAACATTTGCTGCAGCCTCGTGCCCTTGACAGTTACCTATAGCATAAAGGCGGTTTGTCCCGCCTCCTATACCCATAGTAATAGCACCCCTCTGCTGATTACCTGCTGGAGGTGCTGTTGAAGACTAAGCTCTGCCACTCCCCTTACCTCGCCTCCTCTTTGGGCACTCATAGCTGAAATGACTAGCCTGATTGCAGGCATAATATAGATCCTTGCCAACATGGCACTGTCCCAGATGAAGCTTACCACACTTGCTGTAATGTGGCTTCCCCTTTACACCTTGGGTCACACTAGCCTTAGAGCGGGCGCCCGGGGTCCTAAAACGTTGAAAACTCTAAGATTTCTGATCATGCCTGGTTGGTTGCATGGGCATAGTTGCTGTAGACGGTAGCGGATGTGATGATCTCTTCTGAAAATAGGATTTATCACCTCTGTTCTGTCTCTGCGGGCTAGGCTCATATCCCGCTAACTTCGCCTTTCTACTTAAGTGTTCTTCTCTATCCCTCCTCTTATCTTCCTTTGTCTGCTGAGCATACACAACAAGTGTACAGATGTCTACACTAGGAATCATCAATGCGGCCTTGCACTCTCTCTGCACATGCCTAGCCAGGCCAGACACAAACCTTCTCATCCTCTGCCTCATATACTTCACCATCTTAGTAGCATACCTTGACAGTTTGATAAACTTAAGGCTATACTCTTTCACAGTCATTCCTCCCTGCTTCAGATTCATAAACTCATCCGCCTTTGCGTCCCTCAACTCTAGAGGAAAGAAGTGATCAATAAAGGAGACTTCAAACACATCCCACATAATAGGCTTCTCATCCTCGCCCCTACTCCCCTTTCACTCAGTGTACTATACATTAGCCATGTCCTGTAGTTGATAGGATGCCAGCTAAACTCCTTCCAGCTCATCTACATGCATGGCCCTTAGAACCTTATACATCTCATCAATAAAGTTCTGTGGGTCCTCCTTCACCCTCGACCCCCTGTATACTGGTGAGTTCATCCTCAAAAAGTCCTTGAGCCGAGTTGCAGCTGAGGCCCCTGTGAACTAGAATTAGGAGCCTGAGAACCGTGGCTATTTCCCTGGGAGGTCACCAACTGAGTTAGCATGGTGATGACTCCTCTGAATTCCACCTCAATAGTGGGAGCTAGCTAGGGCTGAGCGGGTGGCGCCTGAGGGACCTCAACAGTTCTAGTAGGACATCCCCGTCTTCTTGTCTCAATTTGCACCGGAACCTCGAGTTGGGTGTTCTCAGTGACGGGAGCTGTGGCATCTCTTTGGGTGGTTGTTCTCTTGGGTAGCATTTTCTATAAGTGTAATGTACGAGTTAAGAGTAGAATTTCACAAGTTAGCTTCATAGCACGATTTCAGATCATATAAGAAGGGTAACACTTTCTAATGTCCTATAGCCTCCTTCTTATGAAGTGTGGTGCACAACACACCCATAAACAGGAGTCTACTAGACACGGCTTCATAGACTCTCTAGGATACTCAAACTCTAGGCTCTGATACCAAGTTTTTCATGCCCCAGGAGGGTACCCTAGACGTGACTGGCACTCGAAGACTGTCGCTAGCCCCTAACCGGACCACTCAGTCTCTTTGCCATCATTCAGTCAATTCATCAGTGGAAAAAAAATGATATAATGAATATAAATGCTATCCTATCAGTGGGCTCATACTATCAACATCAGTCTATTAAAAGAAAATAGAATAGATAACGAAAATCTCAATATAAAGAAAGGATGTATGAGGGAAAAGAACCCTCGACATCAACATTTATGTCTATGTCTATGAAGCCTCTACACTATAGTCTAAAACGGTACCATGACAGGCCATGACTACCAACTATTAAGTAAAATACTATCCAATCATAAAAATAAATATCCTCTGAATATTGGGGAGGACTCACCACTGTCAGGAATGAAGAGCTCTGAACCTCAATGATCGGGCTACTAAGTGCTCAGTCTGTCGAATCTGCATCATAGAATGATGCAGCGCCAGAGGAGCTTTAGTACGTGGAATGTACTATATGTAAAACGGGCTAAGAAAAAGCAAACAATAAAACTAACATTCATTAATCACTCAGCCTCACCTCAGATATAAGAGACAAGACTCTATTACCTCACTAGCAGTCAAGCATCAAACCTTCACATCACATCGGAGTTCTATCATCATGAAACTTATCTTGGAGTTTCTATAACCGATAACCACTACCTTTGAGCCGGTAGTGATACAACAAAGAGATGTCATTGCCACATCCATCTAGTACCTTGCTGGGATAAAGGATGAGTCTGTCAATAGATCTAAAAGTCTGTCAAGTCCTCTTTTGGGACTAAGGAAACATCCACTTTCATGGTCCAATCCTCTCCTACACTGGCCACATAGTTAATGGGTTCGAGTGGGACACACTCCTACCCATTTTGGTTCTAATACTCCTCCCAAGACTCAATATGATCATAAGTCTATCTGTCCATCAAGAACCCTCATCACCCAACCTCTACGGGCAAGACTATCCATCTAAGGGGATTTTTTCCCGTTCAATTTTATCAGCAATAATTTCAGCTATCATAGTCATCCATACACTCAATTCAGGACCCAGACTCAGTCAAACATTATTCTCAGACATTCAAACCTCTAGACATACCCTAAGTTCATTATTCAAGTCATTATAGAGAGGAAACTTTAAGGATCCAATCACAACCAAATAGTAAAGGAAAATATACAGTAAAAGTAAGCATGATGATCATCACTTTATAGTATGAAATTATAGTTTTAAGGAATTGAAAACATGCATTCAAGATAGTGCACAAGAATTAAAGCAATTATCCAAAAATTTGGAGGAAACTTTTAAAGAAAACTTTCAAGAACTCTTAAGTCAAGATTCTAATTATGAATTCTGTCATCCTAACTCTATTTTGGCACATGGGAGGTCAATCTCATGCTTTTGCGTACCCTTTACATACCTGGGAATGACGAGTTTTTTAAGAATCTTGAATTCCCCTCTGAAATCCTTGCTTCCTTCTCCTTTTTCTCTCTTAGACATAGCATAAAATTAATGGACTTAGAGTAGTTTTGAGTCTAAAAACCCTTTTATACGAATTATACTTCAAAATCATATGGGGGATATAAAAATATATCGGGAAGGACGAAATTGCCCTTCCCAAATTAAAATAAAAAAACCTATTCGTGCACTAGTGCAAAAATACACTTTTTCGTGAAATTTGATTTTCGTCAAATTTTTTAAAAACACTAAAGTGTGGTTCTGCATCTTCTCCGCATCGCAAAAGGGGCGCGAAAATCTCATTTTTTTAAGCTCACTTTGGAAAAATTAATTCGTATTTTTTCGCGTTAAAGCCGAGTTGACACCATTTTTCGACTCAATTTTTTGCACTGATTGCAAATCCGATCTCAGATTTTCCATCAGAGCTTGGGAAGATACCTTGTGTGCACAACCAAGTTTAGGGGCGTTTTAGTAATTTTATGCGGTGTTACACTTGGTGACAAGTCCGCTGTTTTTGAAGCATGTTCCAAGTCCAGTGCTCCCTCTTCCTCTGAATTGTTATTATTAGCTAATCCAGGTAATAGGAAGAGTGAATTAACAAACAAAAATGATTTACAGGGGCACATCCAATTAATAGTAACAATGAGAATGAAATGTAGTAATTTTCAAATAATAAAAATAGGGGAAAATAACATTAAACTACACAAAAATCAATAATATATAGCTGGTTTGACGCCATAAAGCCACAACAATTCTTGACACTTCGGAGATATAAAGCCACAACAATTTAAGCAAAAAGTAAAACTAGAAGAGAAAAAATCAAATTAAGATGGTAATCACACAACACTCAATATTGGGCTTCATCATAATTCTTATCTGGACATTATTTATTAAACATTTGAGGTCTCTTTTTTCTTTTTTAGGTCTCTTTTAACAGGTGTTTTTTAGTAGTGGGAATAACCGATCCCCCTAACAGTGAGGGGAATGGGGAAATTTATAGAGGAAATTTAGGTTAGAAAAGGGGGAAAATCCGAGGGGCGAAATGGGGATTCATCAATCCAAAATTCAAATTCGAATTCTCGGTCCCCCTATGTTCAAAATGGTTTCCAAATTTGTTGAAGGAATATCTTAACGAATAGACAATAGAGATGAGGTGGACAACTGGTTCTCAAACAAGGACAAAGGAGTAGCACGAGATGAAGACACGTTAAGGTGAAAGAGGGACACGTTGATGAAAAGTTGTTGAAGGTTGTCGAGTGTGCTGGAATGTGAACGTTGGGGGTCGATTGGGTTTGAGTTGCTCGCTGGAGATGAGGAAGAAAAGGGGTGAGTGTGTTGTACGTATATGAGGGAAAAAGGGAGAGAAGAAATGGGATTGGGGGCGCGTGGGATCAATGTTGGGAGTATATGTAATGTATGTATCAAATTTGGGGGAAATTAAACGAAGTGGGCTGGGTATTTGAGTAATTGGGTCGATTTTTAGTCCAAGAGTGGACTAAATTGGTCTGAAAATGGGTTAATTGAGGATGGAAGATTGACTTGAAAAATTGGTCATTTTAAATGCAAATTTGAAACAAAACCAAATTGAATCAATTAGTTAATTTGGCTACAAGATGAATTTAATATTACTCAATTAAAGAACTTTTTAAAATTAACAAAATAAAATAATAGAATTACTTTAAATAGTTGGAAAATTCAAGGAACTCAATAATTAATTCATATTGTAGAGGGTAAAAGTTGGATGTCAACACTTGGATTTTGGGAGTGTAGTGTAAATTGAAGTAAAAGGAAAATTGATCGGACCGTTAGATCAATTGAAGCGGATGGTTGAGATGAATTCTTGATGAATGGGTCAGATTTTGGGTCAAACAATGAGTCATTTGGATCAATTGAATGGAATTGGGTTTGGGATTTTAAATTTGGCCACAAATTGACTCAATTATGCTAGAATTGAAGGAAATTTTAAGAAATTTGGCTAAAATTGAAATGAATTTAATAAAAAATGTTAAGAATTAAATCAGTTGGGATAAAATTGAATAAATTGACATCTAATTATAATATGCGCACAAACGATATTTTAAAAATAATAATCTTTACGTAAAGAAAATACGAAATATGTAATAATTGTAAAAAAAATATAAAATATTATTTTTAAAATTAAAATTAATACAATAAATTGATAAATATTATATTTAAACATGACACTAAAATAATACTAATTGAAATAATGAAAGTAAATAATATCAATAACACATATTATTACTGCCAATAATAATAATAATAATAATAATAATAATAATAAT
>JAOTQR010019294.1:0-17230 GCA_025774065.1 Solanum ossicruentum
AAGATGAATGATTTATAAGCATGCTGTTTTCATGAGAATTGATCATCCATGCCATATTGAGATTATATATCTATTTTTTGTGATAATGCATATTGGTTATATTGACATATGTCTTGTTGCATTATATTTTGCATACTTAGTACATCAAAATGTACTAATGCATACTCTATTCTTACATGATATTACCATGTTGGGGCTAGAGCACCTTTTGTTCATCCTCCACATGGCTAGTTTGGTACTACGAAGATAAACATTGGTGAGTAATTATGTTTGAGGACACTATCTACATTACTCTTGCTATTTTGAGACTTCATTATGTTGAACACTTGTTATTATAAGGGTGAGGCAGAAAATTATCTTGGCCCCGCCTCCCTTCCATGTTAGAGGTGTTGTTGGATATTATGATGTACTTATCCTATGAGCTGGACTCTTTTATGCTTTCATGAATATCAAGTTTTCCCTTAGTGATGTGCTATCAAATTACAACACATTTGATGCCTAAAACAAAGGATTCTCCATATTTTTTAATGTGACTTCTTCTGGTTTTTATGTGTTTTTGCGTTGTTCTTGCAGAAAATACTGGTTGGCACAATGTTGGGACAAAATTACAGATTATGATGAAGTTTAAGACATACGAGCCACCATATGAGTCGCAGCCCATGCTACTAGTTATAGTGTGCCCTCATAGCAAGAAATAATGTTCAAAAATTAGGAATTTGCAAAGGTAAGGTCAGCTATACGAGGCCGATCTATGAGTCGTATGCCTCACTACAACTAGTAAGAGGAGTCCTCGTAGCCAAAAAAGTGTTGCCAAAATTTTGACCAAGAACTGCAACTGAGGACAATGAGAAGACACTACGAGTCATAGATCAGACCACTACTCGTAGTTATGGATCGTAGCAGTCAAGTCCAAAATGTCATGTGCTGACTATGAAAGCCTGATTGTGACTCGTAGGTCATTATATGAATCGTAACTACGGACCATATCTGCTAACAGCTGTATTTTCTATTTTATTTTAAGGGTCTTTTTGTAAATAGTATAAATAGTTAATGATAGTGTTTTTGAAGGAGGATTCAACATTTTTACAGATTATACATCTTTGGTTGTTCCTAGAGAACTTTTCTAGGGTTTAGTGTAGATTTTAGTATTTTAATTTTGAAGACCCATTGTATGGGATTTGTAATCACTTGTATTCAACTTCCATTAATCAAAGCTTGTGATTTTAACATGAAGGTGGTCTTGTTCTTCATTGTTCTTGTGTAATTTCTAAACCATGTTTATTTCAATCATTGTTTGTGAGTTTACCCTAGTTATGAGTAGCTAATCACCCATAACTTGATGTTATGGGAACCATGAGAAGTTGACTTTAAATAACCCAGATTTTGTGCATTTCATTTATTCAGTATTTGCATGTATTGTCTAATTCCTTTCATTTATAATATTCTTTGGTGGTGGCCAACACCAAAACTTGCCTACTATAACGATCCCAACCAATGTAGTGACTAATACGAAAAGGGAAATAGATGATAATATTCGATTGATGTGTTCTCGTCTAATCAACCAAACTTGACAAAGGGGAGGTTGATGGGAAAATGGATAACAATTAGTTGGAACACCATGGTTGCCGACCAAGCTCCTTGTTGAAATTTAACATTCACCTTTACAAGTGAGCTTGAAGAACCTAAGTTACCATCGTGCATGCGATGTCTCAATTAGGGTTATGCTATTCAGGGTATTTGAGTTAATGAGTCATAGGGAACATAATTCCCAAGTTGTCCCTCAACTTGATTGTCTTCTTTCATTAGTAGTGTAGTATTTTACTTTTTCTTTTACTTTGAAATTGCAAAAGCCCCCCTCCCCATTCTAGGGAATATAGTCGATTGATGCTTGAAATGATTGATAGTGAATCAATATGGTCAACCCCGTTTTCCTTATGGATTCCACCCTAACATCTTTTAAGGTTTATACTTGACAATGACTATTGGAGCGTGAACATCAAAAATTATGGTGCCATTCGTGAGGAATATATCTACGTTTTTACTTGATTTCACTAGTAGTTAGTTTAAGTATTGATTTCTTAATTCCTTTATATTTTTACTTTTGTTTTTTTTGTATTCTTTTGTTTCTTTCCAGGGCATTTTTTTAAAAAAAAAATTTACGGAGTGTCCTTGATCAAATCTTTAGCCTTCACGTACGCCCATGTACAAAGAGCTATATTATAAGGAGGACACTTGGTTTTCAGCTGATCAAATGTGAGGATTCTCGATAAACATCCAATCATCTAATCAAGACCATTGGTGCCAAGGCCAAGGAAATCACAATTGGACCTATAGAAGAGAATGTGCTTATAGATATATCTAGGGTGGCTATTATGAGGAAAATAGGGGTCCAGACGCTAAGTGGAGTAGTAGAGATGGTTTCTGGAATGATCCTTATATGCCACCACACCATCACAATGGAGGCATAAGCAACTCCAGAATTGAGGAGATGTTTAATCGCCGATTGAAGAAGGTTGAGACACCGGATGAGACTCTACGTAGAATGAGATGAACAATTGCAATCATTGATTAAAAAATAAAGTCTTATTTTGTGTTTATTAAATAACTTCAATAAAAGTTTGGTCAGGTATTGACTCTACTTAAGCAGTTGTCACAATCCAAGCATGGGGCCTAGACGTGACATAGTGCATGGGGAACCCGAAGGGACCCCAAACAAGCCTCTTAACATATCATTACACATCCTTGGTCATTGAAGCAATAAAATACAACAAGGGATAGTAAATAGGGATAAAAGGGGCTAAGGGAAAACTTTCATATCACAAACATCAAGAGTCAAGAAATAGTCAAAGCTCATAGCATTAAACACAACAAGTCTAACAACACCTCTAAAAATAGATCTTAGCGGGGTCCAAGACAAGCAACCGGTCTCATTCTCATAGTCAAAATATACAATAAAGAAAGAGAGTCGTAATATATATCATAATAGTATAAACATTTTCCCTGGAATGGAGAACTCACAAACTAGCTTTAGAGAGATCATACTAGCCAGGTGGAGGAGGATAATCAAGTGGGGCTCCTGTTCCACCATGGTAACATCATGTGGGTATAGAGTATGCATTAGTACATTTGAGTATACTAAATATGTAGGATGGAATGCAACAAGAGATAAGCATCATAACCAAAATGCATAATATTAGGTAATAGATAACATATTAGAAATATGACATGTATGATCAATGCTTAAGTAAAACATGCCTGCATAGAATATAATACAAGATATAAGAAGAGACCAACATATAAAGCCCGTAGGTTGCCAAGGTACAAACCCCTTTGGTTGGTTGGTCGATCGTCACACCCTAGCACCCTTAGTGATTGAGGCACTAACCCCTAAACCTGGTTACCAAGGTATGACCCCCTTGATAGGTTAGTGGATAGTCGTACACTACCACCTGGTGATTGAGGTACTGACCCCTCAACCTGGTTACCAAGGCACAACTACTTGGTTAGTATCAAGGTACAAACCCCTTGACATGATTACTTAGGCTCTTAACCCCCCGAGCAAGGCATGGTCACACTCCAGCACTGTATAGGAGAACATCATATACATACGGTCCTTTCATCATCATAAAGTCATTCAACTTATAGGACATGCATTGGACCTTCAATTCTTCCAAAATACATTAACCGAACATTTTATCAAACACTTGGCAGGTGTGTAGTGCTAGTGTAAAACCATGCAATTCAAGAGTGTAATCATTCTAAAAAATTCAATGTAAAACAATCAATAGATACTTGGTAACACCATCAAGCAATATATGTCAAAACACTTCATAAAATCACATAATAAATCTTATATTCATAGCTCAAAACATTCTAAAACAATCATAATTTCATGAAATCCCAACATAGTGTGCAGTGAAATTCATAATAAGTAAGACCCATGAATAAACCAACTTTAAATCATGCAATTTTAAGTAAAAGAAAGCTTGGGTATCATGGGTGAAAGGAGCCCATGAATGAAACGCACAAACCTTAACGTTGGAGAATCCTTGAAGAAGATTGGAGATGGAGACTTGAAGCTTGAATGAGAACGTTAAGATGCCAATGACTTTTGGGACTTGAAATTTGGAGATGAAATATTATCCAAGTATTTAAGAGAGTGTTGGGAATGTCTTGAATGAAATGAGGTTAAATAAGGCTAAGTATAGGTATTTTCACTCATAGGAATACTTAGACCCAAGAACGAAAGGCCTTAGACCGACTCAATAAAACTGGGAAAAAATAACACTATTGCATGCCCTTGGCGCATCGCGTCAGGGGCGAGGATTGCCTCTAGAAATTACATTTTTGCAAAATTTTGATTTTTTCTACAGTTGCTCTTAAATTGGGGTTAGACCGATTTCCTACTCAATTTGACACCTTGAATAAGATTATGAAGTCAAATTTTTGATATTCCACACGGATTTTGAGATATATGGAAATTACAATTCTTGGCACTTCCGAGGAACATTTTCGGACACTTATTGGGGTCGTTCCTATATCTACCCTTTGGGAACATTTGTCCTTGAATGTCAAAGATATATATATGGGAAGAGTAATCATGAAGAGATCAGTCCTAACAAGAATGCAACAACACATTTCAAATACCATTTTCAACATAAGTGTAAAATCACTATGACCTTTGTCAATATAAACATGAATGCATACAAATTACTTAGGGGCTAGACCATGAAGCATGAAATCACGTAGAAGACTTATAATTATAACCTTAGGATTAAATAGGATGGGAAAGATAGGCATATCACTTTTGCACATCTGCTTTGGCCTCCCAAGTAGCACTTTCGACTTATTGGTTCCTCCGAAGAACCTTAACGGAAGCAACATCCTTGTTTCTTAATGTCTTCACTTGTCTATCAAAGATCTTTACTGGAACGTCTTCATACTTGAAGTTGTCTTCAACTACCCCCATAACCTCAGAAGGCACAATAGCATTAGGGTGACCCACATATTTCCTCAATAAGGACACATGAAAGATCGGATGAACTAATTCTATTTCACTAGAAAAATCCAACTAGTAGGCCACCTTACCAATTCTCCTCATCACCCTACAAGGAATCACATATTTAGGGCTTAACTTGCATTCTTACCAAAATGAACCACACCCTTTATGGGTGACACCTTCAAATAGACCCAATCACCAACCTTAAACTCAAGCTCTCTCCTTCTCACATAGGCATAAGACTTTTGCTGACTTTACGCTGTTTTCAACCTTTTGCTGATCTCCCCTACCTTCTCCATAGCATCCATAAGCAGATACGTACCTAAAAAAGCCACCTCTCTAACTCCAAACCACCCAATCTGTGATCTATAACGTCCATGACTAATGTTCAAGCTCCAATAACAAAGTGGTCACTGTCAGCAATTAACCTAACCAAAGGTTAGGGTCATATCCATAGGGAATATATGGCTTGACTACCATAATTCACTATTAATCATTTCGAGTATATATAACTAAAGTCTCTAAAAAGGGGGGTGGGTTTGTGATATTAAAATAAAAGTAAGATAATTGGCTATACTACTAATCGAGGAAACGCTCAGTTTTAGGGACAACTTGGGAATTGTTTTCCCCATGGTTCATATACTCGATTACCCTAGACTATATAACTAAAATTGGAAATTCGCATGTACGATGGTTAGGTTCTTCCAGTCCCCTTGTAAAGATGAAGGTCGAATTTCACCATGGTACTTGGTCTACAACCATGGTGTGCCAACTAATTGTTACCTATTGTCCCAGTCAACCTCCCCTTGGTCAGGTTTGGATGATTAGACGAGAACACAACAATCAAATCTTGTCATCTACTTCACTTTTCCTATTCTTCACTACCTTAGTCAGGATTGTGATAGTAGATAGGGTATGGTGTTAGCCACCACCAAACATCAATTATAATGAAGGGAAATAAATAGTATATGCAAAACTGCAATCAAAGAAATGCAATAAATCTAAGTCATCTCAAGTCAACTACTCATGGATCCCACAATCCCATGTTGTGGGTGCTTAGCTACTCATGGCTAAAGCAAAACAAATAAAAATATAAGGACAAGGCATAGTTAAGAGTTTTACCCAAAGCAATGAATAATAATAGCACCACAAGTTGCAAACCACAAGCTTAATATATTGAGAATTAATACCATATAGGATTTGCACTCCCTAGTAGGTTTTCCAAGAGAAAATGAAAATATAAGCTAAAACCCTAAGCTATTCTGGAGAGAATATTTAAAATCTATATTAAATGTTCACAATCTGGGATCTGGAATCTCTCAAATAAACTAACTTGAAGTATTTATAGTGTTTATAAATTAACCATAAGAATTACATCGAAAAGACAACTGGCAATCGACACGCCTCATAGGTATGACTCGTAGGTGATCTACGAGTCATAATCGGGGTCTTGTATTAAGTTCTTCGCATTTTGGACTCAACTATATGACCCACAGGTACAAGTTGTTGCTTGGGCTACGACTTGTATGCTCCTCTCGTAGTCTACGCCTTTAGTTTTTTGGTCCAAAGTTTTCGCTCTCTGTATCCTGCTAAGAGTCCACCTATACGAGTCATAGTGAGACCTATGACTTGTAGGATGACCTCGTGATATACTGTCATAATGCAACATATTTGGTGTCTAAAATAAGGGATTTTGTGAGTTCTCAAAGTGACTTGTTAGTATTTTGATGCTTTTTATGTTATTCTTACAGAAACGTTAGTTTGCATGAGTTTGAAGAAAACTTGCAAATTTTGCTGAAGCATTAACCTTAAGCCCACCTACGAGTCGTAGCTCACACTATGAGTCATAGGTTGTGTCGTTGCAGGAATCAGAGACCAAAAATTAGGAATCTGCCAAGTGAAGGTCACTCCTATTAATCCAGCCTACGATTCATAAGACATTCTATGTCTCATACGGGTGGACTTGTAGCAAGAATCATAGAGCTAAAATGATCTACCGAAAAACTGAAGACCAAGACTATAAGATCAACATATGAGTCATAGCACAAGTAACAACTAGTACCTATGGTTCGTATTCAGTCCAAGATGGCAAGATCCTGATAAAGACTCATACTACAACTCGTAGGTTTCCCTATGAATAGTAACTGCGAAACTTATTAGCTGTCGGCTACTTTTCTGTGCAAATTTTAGGGTTATTTTTTACATGCTATATATAGGTTAATTTGTGAGGGGATGACCAGAGACACTACTCCAAGATATTTTTGAAGTTTTTCTTAGGTTTTAGAGAAGTTTATTTGTTCTTTCTTGAAAAACTCATTTTGGTAAACTAAAAATCTTTCTTTGTACACATTGTTGATGAATCAAGCTTGTGGTTTTGCAACTTGTGGTGCCTATTTCCTTTATTGTTATTGGTCAAACTCTCAACTACGTCTCTTATTTGCATTTTTGTGTGTTTTTCTTTAGCCATGAGTAGCTAAGAACAACTTGGAGTTATGGGAACCATGCGTAGTTGACTTGAAATGACCTACATTTTGTGCATATTTATGACTAGGTTTTTGCATGTATTATTTATTTCCCTTCATGATTAATATTGTTCGGTGGTGGCCAACATCAAACCCTGCCTACTATCACGATCCAAACCAAGGTAGTAATGAATAGAAAAAGGGAAATAGATGACAGGATTCGGTTGATGTACTCCTATCTAATAGACCAAACCTGACTAAGGGGAGGTTGACTAGAACAATAGGTAATAATTAGTTGTCACGCCATGGTAGCCAGCCAAGTGTCATGGTTAAATTTGACCCTCACCTTCACAAGAGGGCTAGAAAACCTAAGTTGCCATCCTACATGTGATTCACTAATTGTAGTTATGTTATCTAGGTTAATTGAGTCAACGAACTATTGGGAACACAATTCCCAAGTTGTTCCCAAAATTGAGCATTTTTTTGTATTCTAGTCAGCATTTATTTTATGTTGTTTTTGAATCACGGCCCCCCTTTATTAGAGATTTTAGTTATAGATACTAGAAATTATTAGTAGTGAAATATTGTAGTTAAGCCCTGTATTCCCTGTGGATTCGATCCTAATCTCAGTTTGGTTAATTACTGATAGCCACCGCTTTCTTATTGGAGCGTGACCATCAACATAAAATTATGGCGCCGGCGCCGAGGAGTACGACAAGGTTTGATTTGATTTCACTATTAGTTAATTCTAGTGTTGATTTCTAGAATCTTGTGTATTTTACTTTTGTCTTTTATTTTTGTGTTTAAATTTGCTTGTAGAGAGTGCCAGCTTGTATGCCCAACATAAGGAGGAGATAAATCTTAGTACTGAGGATATAAGACGAGAGGAGAATCCACCAAGGGATAACAGACCACAGCTTAGGGACTTCAATGTGAAGGCTTATGGTTGGAACCAATACTGACTGAACCCTATTGCGATGGATGTGACTGGCTCTATAGTACTGCCCCCTCTACCGACAAAAGCTAAGTTCACAGTCTCAAGTGGATTGCTATAGATGCTCCAAAACCGTGGCTTATTCACAAGGCTAACGTGAGAGGATCCCCACCATCATCTCTGAAATGTTGTCTTTGTGTGGAAAAATGTCATGGGAACATAAAATATTTCTATTAATGCTATTGGATTGAGGGTGTTTCCACTATCGTTGACTGGCAATGCAGCCATATGATTATCTGAGCTTTCTTCGGGTACTATTACGAGTTGAGCTGAGCTACAGAGGGTGTTCCTCAAAAAATATTTCCCAAGGTGAAAGAAACTGAAGCTTAAGGACAAAATTGACAACCTTGAGCAATTGCCTAAAGACTCTCTTAGCACTACATGGGAGAGATTCACGAATGTTTTAGAATAGTCTCTGATCATAAGATTGTTAATGATGCTTTGGTCAAGATCTTTTATAGAGAATTTGATGATATTAGCATAGCATGTGCCTACACGATCATGGGCAGTGTTTTTCTTGATCAATCATTTGAACTTTTCACTGAGGGAATGGAAAAAGTGGTGAAGACCAACCGAGCATAGGGCAAAAGTAAGAGTAGTACAACGAAGAGTTCTTGTGCGGTTACCACAAATAATGGGCAGGCAAAGTTGAATGAAGAGATCATGGAACAACTTGTGCAACTCCGTACGAGCATGGACTCGGTTTTAAAACAAAATCAAGCAAGTTTGCAAGTGGTAACCCATCAACTCCAAAGACTCTAATTTATGATGATCAATTCTTTGATGAGGATACATGCTTTGTGAACACCCAAGCGGTGGGTTTCCAGAACAACCCTTAAGGATCTATCTCAGACTATTGGAGACAAGGTTCTAGGAATCAAGGTTAGAACTTCAATTGAGAAAGGGCATATAGAGATAATAGGGGTGGATATAATGAAAGAGAGAGAGTGTCAGATGCAAAATGAGGTAGAAGAGAAGGCTACAGAAATGGCTCCTATGTACCATCATATAACTGTGATGTTGTATCAAGTAGTTCAAGGATTGAAGAAATATTCGATAAATTGTTGAACAGGACGGATCACCATGATGAGACTTTGAAGGGGATAAAGACTGACATTTTAAGCATGAATCAGAAAATAGAGTCTTATTCCATGGCAGTCAACCAACTTAAACAACAATTCGGACAAATGTCTTCACAGTTGAACCAACTCCAGAAGGGAACCTTACCAAGCAACATGATTAAAAACCCTCAGAATGAAGGGCATGACATGGCTGTGATTACTCAAAGTGGCGAAAGAACTGTGGATCCTCCTATGCCAATTATTAATGATGAAGTTGAGGAAAAGCCATTAATAGTAAGGTAATGAGTGTGGAGGAATCTCCAAGGAGCGGGGGAGTTGAGGACCAAGAGGTGCCAGAGAAAGAGAAAGCCAATCAATCCCAAAACCACCTCCTTCATTCCCACAAAGGCTCAAGAAGGAGGAAGAAGCTGGTAAGTTCAAGAAATTTTTGTCGATGTTAAAACAACTATCCATCAACATTCCTCTCTTGGAAGCCTTGGAGAAAATGCCCGGATACGCCAAATATATAAAGGATTTGGTAACAAAGAAATGCACTTTGAGCCAAGAGCTCTCACAAGAGCTCCAACAATATAGTGCAATCATGACCAAATGCCTAGTGCAAAAGCATGAAGATCCCAGCGCATGCACCATCCCCAACACTATTGGTGACGTTGAATTTGCAAGAGCATTATGCGATTTGGGGGCTAGCATCAATATAATGCCTCTTGCTGTTTTAAAAGGCTTGGTCTTGGCACCCCTACACCCATGAGAATAAGGTTAGTCATGGCCGATCAAACCATAAAGAAACCCGAGGGAATCCTACTAGATGTGCTTGTTAAAGTTGATAAATTCATTTTTTTGACGGATTTCGTGATCCTTGACTGCGAGGTTGACTTCGATTTAGGTGAATGATGCTAAGGTTGTGTTTGATATTCACCATTCCATGAAACATTCAGATGAGTTCAAGAGTGAGTTGTCTGCCCTTGATGATTGTTGATGAAGGTAGACGACAAAGTCAAGTCGTGATGTTAAATAAGATGCTTTTTTGGAGGCAATCCAAGCATTTTGCTAATTATTTATTTGTTTGAGAATTAGAGTAATAGTAATGTTTTGTATTAAACTAAGAGAAAATGATGCAACTGCAATATTTTGTGGATTACTATGCTTTGGGACTTGGTGCGCAAGTAAAAATTTGATGAATTGAAAATCCAGAAAAACTGGAGTTGGAGCAGCTCCTACGAGTAGTAGTTTGCACGACGAATTGTAATCATACTTCGTATAAGGAATCAGAGAGCATCTAAAGTTGATACATATGCTATGAGTCAACCTTATGAGTTGTAGGATTCCCTACAAGTCATAAGAGGGGTTCGTAGTGCCTAAATATGATTTATGAATTTTTTCTAAGTGTTGGGTCAGGTACAAGAACAGGACCTACGAGCCGTAGGATGACCTGCGACTCATAGTTGGGGTCTCGTAGCCCCGAGCTATGGCATTTTAAAACCAGACCCAGTTTGTTACACAAAGGGGTGAATGTAATCTTTGACCCTAATTCCCCCATTTTCTAACCCTAAACATGGCAAAAAACCATTTCCCATCCCGTAAATCCCTCTCCGACCAAAAAAATCCCTGCAGCCCACATCATTTTCTGGTGAAAATTCCAACAAAGGGTACCAAATCCTAGGTTTTTTATACGAAAATCATCTATACTTCATTTGGTTCACTTTTCAACTCAATTGGTAAGCTTTTTAATTTTATTTCTATATTATTATTGATAAGCTTATTCACTACATGAGTATAGGCTTAGTTTGCTCATGCTTGAATATGCCATACACTGCTTGTTCACTATTATTGATAAGCTTGTTCACTACATGAGTATAGGTTTAGTTTGCTAATGCTTGAATATGCCATACACTGCTTTGCTGAGCTAAGCTTGTAATATAGAGTTTGTTGGCTTTCAAAATGATTGAGTTGTTAATTGAGCCTTGTTGAGAGTTTTGGACGAATGTTTATGAATATGGAATTGATAAATTTTTGGTTTATGTCTCAATATTGTCGCTCACATAGGGATTGGAATGGTTATTGGAGTTGAAATTCAGATGGTATAGGTATGTGGCCGTTTTGAATTACTAATGTTAGTTTGGAGTTTAGTATGTGTCGTTTAGTCTTGCTTTGCTCCCCTTTGCTTAAATGTGTTGAGGTTTAGTGATGAATTTATTCCTTAAGTGAGAAATGAGTAGGCATTGCCGGTAGTTCTTTGCACAGTTACGAGGCACTCTTACGACACATAAGTTCCTATACGTGTCGTAGTGGTCCCTTGTAGTAATCACCAGTCACCTATAATTCCTTCACATTCCTCATATGAGACCCAAATATGACTCATAATACCTGGTATGATTTGTAGTGAAAGAATCATAGACTTAGCTGAGTTTTGAAAATGATTCTGAAACTAGGTACGAGATCAGGACTACGACCTGTGGGCTATCCTACGAGTCGTAGCTACACTCGTACTTGAACATTTGCTTTTGCATCAGTTCTAGTTTTTCATTTGTTTAGTTTTGTTCTTTGTTGCGTGTTACATAAGTAAATTGTCTTAATGCTCATATAGATTGTTGGTTGTGTTGCAAATATCATGTCATCAAAAGACAAGACAGCTATTCAAACGTTCAGATGGAGACTAGTGGATGAGTCTTCTGAGACTGAGAGGTCCGAGGGTTCAGTTGAAGTCCATAGGGTCAGGATTGACCCTTTGGCCAATGCTCCTCAAACCTAGCCCCGTATAACTTGGGAAACTATGAAGTTATAAGTGCCTCTCAGTCTGAAGAGGAGGTATAAGAAGTGGAGAAAAATGACTCGGGGAGTAGTTCACCTCAAATGGCTCCTACACATTTTGGTTCCGAGTTAGAGTCCGAGAGCACTTCTCAGCCTGACCAGGAGGAGGACCAATTTTAGCCCCCCGTAAAACCCAGATGGTGTGTTGCGGGCATGAAACAGATCTACAACTAGGGGCTAGAAGATAAGGGGTATGGCAAGCCGGTCCGGCAATTTTAGGAGGAGTCTAGGTTGAGCACAACGGTGCTAGATAGGTACCTGACTTGAATACGGGATTGGACGAGCACAAGCTCCATTGGACTACGTAGAACCTGGGAAAATATGCCTTTTACATAGTCCATGAGTTCTATGTGGCATATCTAGATACTCTCCACAGGGGGTTGCCAAAGAACAAAAGGACAATCGAGCAACCTAGACTATGGGTAGTGACAGTCTCGGGGAAGAGAGTTGATGTCTCAAAGGAGACGATACGAGTGCAGTTTTTGCCTACTTATATAGTCCCTCAATCGACCGTAGAGTACGACATCTGTATTGAGAAGATGAGGATAGCAGTGACTAGGAAGGATATCAGGACTAGGACAGAGCTCCTATGGTGGATCGATGGCTAGATTTATGAGGAGGGAGTTGAGCCGACGTGGTTCACAAACTATGCAGATCCTATAGTAAAGGCCTACGTCTCATTTTGGGCCAAGTACTGGTGGTCCATTATCTGTTGGCGTATTAGGACAACTTTTATGGATAATGTGATCACCCTAGAGCAGGTTGTACTTTTTGCCAAAATCCTAGCTGGCTATGATACAGATTGGGCTTGGATCATTTCGTAGAAGATCCACGAGGATGCAGCTCACATTAGCATCTCATTGTTATTTCTAGTCTGATTCATCGACTATGCAGTGCAATAGGTGTTCTTATTGACCCTCACCGGGATGATCAAGTAGAGGCCACCCGCATTATGGATCCCAGCTTGATTAAGGCTTATGAGAATCCGGTGGCCTTACCACGACCAGCTCCTCCATCTATCCCAGCGCCATTTTTGGTAGAGCAACAGATCCCAAGCTCACCTCCAACTACCATCGACACTACTCAGGCTACTACAGAGCCCACACTTGTAGTTGAGATAGAGTGAACACCTTCATCTAGCACTACAACACTAGTGACTCCTTCTTTACAGGTTGACCCTCTTTTCTCTGTTTTTGCATTTCAGGCTTTATTGCATAGGGTAACTATAGCGGAGGGAAGGCTTCGTGAGCTGTCAGCATGGGTCCGACCGTTGATTGATCAGACTATTCTGGACTCCAAGGAGAGGATGAAGGCATTTGCCCGTGAGTTAGTTGATGATAGAGTCTGAGTGGTTGATGCACGGGTCAATGCATTCGAGGCTAGAGTTAGAAGAGCCTCGAGGGTGTTTGGCTTGCCAACATAAATGCGGTGATTGATGAGTTGGCCAGGTTCAATGCTGATTTATTATAGTTGTTGGCAGCCCTTATTCCAGCCCCAGAGGTTTCATAAGGAGGTGACAAGGCTTTTGATTGGCTCGTCGACCGTCCAGACATCCGATGGAAGAGGCCCCTTGAGAATCTTGACCCAGAGCCAGACCCAAAGAAGTCGTGGCAGGAGGAGGAGCCCATATAAGAGGAGGTGATGCAAGAGTTGATTATGTTGGCGGCTATGCAGAGAGAGAGAGCACAAAACACCCCGTCCGGAGAGGGTACTTCCGGCACTACAGTAAAGAAGGAGCGACAGCCCTAAGACCCCGTTGAATAGACTAAGACTGGTGCATGAGCACCAATATGTTTGACTTCTTTTGACCCCACTCTTATCTTGACATTTTGGATACTTTGTTCTCTTTCCAGAAATCTTGTTATTATGTTGATTTTTTGTTGTGTTTTAATCATATTTGTGCTAGATATTATTTTACTTCTACTTTGGATATTTATTTGTGATTTTTAATGAATGTAGGTATATATTTCTATATTATAGTGTTTTGTTTTTGTTTTTGACTTTACTTTGAGGACAAAATATCATCTATTGGTGGAGTGGTGGAAGTTATGGATTAACGTAAAGTCTGAGTAGCCTTAAGTCCACAACTTTTCCTATTTTTGATCCTAAGGTTTTCTTATCATGTTTCTTTTTCCTTGTGGATGTTTAATTTTCTGTTGAATTGGCATGTCTTAGGAAGTATAGATAATTTGTAAATGCATAATAATAATATCTTTTAGCATATATATAGTTCTTAGATTTTCATTTAACTTTTGATGCAAAATTGGATAACCCTAAAAAATTTGTAGTTGTGATTATTGATGCATTCATATATTTTTGAAGTATATGGCAAAGTTTGTTATGATATTGTGAAGGTAAGCTGAGACTGAAAGCATGACATATGATTCTATACTTAATTGTGGATGCCAATGCCATGTGTGCATTAGATTATTTTGATGCATTTATGTTTCATTGTAAGGACTTAGAACTAGCCCTAGTACTCTAAGATTGGTTTGGTGAATTGGTTGATTTGGAAGTGATCATAGGCCTTTGTTCTGATAGTAAGCCCACTTTTGCCTAAATGACCTACCAATGAAGTAGTGAATCTCTTGTTCCAAATGTCTGAGCTTCTCATGTACTCATATTTTTTTCTTGACACCTTGCTAACCTCAACTCATTTGATGAAATACCTTGATATTAGCCCTGATCTATCCTTGAGCATGTGAAACTTGATTGAGGCTAAAAGCCTAAGTTGAGGGTGGCTGCATTGGTGGCTCTGGTTTGAGGCATACATATGGTGTACTTTACTTTAGGCGAAAAGCCTAAGTTGAGGGTGGTCCTTATTGTGGTAAAGTAACAAAAATGAGATAGTTAGTTGAGGTGAAATGAAAGAAAATGAATAATCATCAGTCGGGTGAAGAAAAAGAAAGAAAAAGAGTGCCTTAAGTTGAAAAGATTAGAAAAACAATGAGTTCAAAATGAAGGCACAACTGAAGAGTGAAAGAATAAGCTAGGAAAAGCTTAAAAATGGAGAAATAAGGGAGGAGTTGGTGAAAGGGTTGGAGTATGTAAGCAAAAAGTATTGGCAAACACAGTTCAAGAATAGCTTTTAGTCACTATTTGTCCTAAATACCATACCAAAGCCCCCTGAGCCCATGTTACAAGCCAATAAGTCCAAAAGTCATCCCAATCCATTTTTGAACTAAATCAAAAAATGAGTATAGGGACAAGCTTATGGTGTTAATTATTGTACATGAATTTCAATTGTGAGAGTGAGAATGTTTTGTTAGTCCATGATTTCTGATTGTGCTTGACTGAGTATAAGGGACTTCTTTCTAGTGAGGGCACTTCCACTACTTGATTAGCATATAACTATGCCAGTGATTCTGGAAGGTTGATGCTCCTTAGCTTATCATGGTCGGATTGCCAAGTATCCCATTATGTTCCTGTTTGTTAAATAATTTTACAATCTTATTTTGAAATGGTAGTTGGGCACCTGAATCAGAGAAATTGATATGTATGTCATTTGTCCAGTTGCTATGTATTTCTCTCTATATGTGTAGCTTGAGCCATCGCTTGAGGACAAGTAATAATTCTAAGTTAAGTGTGTTAATGTGCTGTAATAATACAACACATGTGGTGCCTAAAACAAGGGATTTTGTGAGTTATCAAAGCGACTTTTTAGTGTTTTGATGTGTTTTTGTGTTAATCATGCAAAAAATTTTGGTTGGCATGATTTTGAAGAAAAGTTGCAGATATTGCTGCAGCATAGGCCATATGAGCCCACCTACGAGTCGTAGCTCACATTGCAAGTCGTAGGTTGTGCCGTTGCAGGAATCAGAGACCAAATCAGAAATTAACCAAGTGATAGTCAATCCTAGGAGTCCAACCTACGTGTCGTAAGACACTCTACGACTAGTACAGGTGGACTCATAGTAAGAATCATAGAGCCAAAATGTTGGACCAAAAAACTGAAGACCAAGACTACAAGATCATTATATGAGTCGTAGCCCAAGAAATGACTCGTACCTATGGGGCATACTAGTTCAGTCCAAGATGCCAAGATCCTGATACGAGCCCCTGACTGCGACTCATATATTCCCCTATGAGTCGTAACTGCGAGACTTATCAGCTGCCAGTTGTCTTTTCTATGTAAATTTTTGTCTACTCCAAAGTATTTTTCAAGATCTTATTAGGTTTTAGAGTAGTTTATATGTTCTTTCTTGAAAAACTCATCTTGGAAAATTGCAAGTCTTTCTTTGTACATATTGTTGATCAATAAAGCTTGTTGGTTTGCATCTTGTGGTGCATATTTCCTTCATTTTTATTGGTGAAACTCTCAACTTTGTCTCTTATTTGTATTTTTGTGTGTTTTGCTTTAACCATGAGTAGCTAAGCATCCACAACTTGGAGTAGTGGGAACCATGGGTAGTTGACTTGAAATGACCTAGGTTTTGTGCATATTATGATTAGGGTTTTTTCATGTATTGTTTATTTTTCCTTCATGATTAATGTTGTTTGGTGGTGGCCAATACCAAACCCTACCTACTATCAATATTTCGACCAAGGTATTTACGAATAGGAAAAAGGAAGTAGATGATAGGATTTGGTTGATGTGTTCCCATCTAATTAATCAAACCTAATTAAGGGGAGGTTGACTAGGACAATATATAAAGGTTAGTTGGCATGCTATGGTACCAGACCAAGCACCACAGTGAAATTCTACCTTCACCTTCACAAGAGGGCTGGAAGAACCTATGTTAGCATCCTGCATGTGATACACTAATCATAGTTATGGTTTCTTGGGTAATTGAGTTAACGAACCATTGGGAACACAATTCCAAAGTTGTTCCCAAAATTGAGCATTTTTCTGTATTCTAATTAGCATTCATTTTATGTTCTTTTT
>JAOTQR010019314.1:0-17229 GCA_025774065.1 Solanum ossicruentum
CAGACCCAGTGAAGGCTGGAGGGTCCAAATTAAGGAAGTCCCATATCTTCACGCCAGCTGCCCTATTTGTACCACCTTAACCCACAACTGGACCTTCCTGTCTTTGGCCAGCAACTATACGAGTCAGTAGTTGAACCATATTTCTCAGATCTTGCACTATAGCATCGATAGGTAGTTCTGTGGGAATTTCACTATTGCTGGGTTCATCAGGAGCTGAAGGGGTTTAAGATGCACGTGACATGGACTCATTTTGAGCCTCATTTCATTGCCTCATATGACTAGGTGAACTAGCCCCCACTTCTACTGACTTTCCTTTACCTTTGTTCTTCCTAGTTTCTGGCATACTTGCTTATTGTACAAAACAATTCAGAAGTTAGACATAATTCACCTAGCTCTATGGAATGATCTAACGAATGAAAGAAAAGTAACAACTCCTAAATGCCACATAGCCTCCTGCTTATAAATGTGGTGCACAACACATCGATAAAAAAGACTCTAGATTGACACGGCTTTGTAGACTCCCTAGGATGACCCGCTCTGATACCACTTCTGTCACACCCCAAAGTCCCACTAGGGTGGACTGGCACCCATTACCGATAAGGCTCGGGAGAACCAACCTATATCTATGCACTTTGTATACATATTATAAGGAATTTCTATGTTTGGCATGCTTCTAGGAAGATAAACAGTAATAAAAAGATAAAAGGAGATGCGTATAGCTAGGCCGTTGGGGCCATGGTGTCTAAAGTACGAGACATGACCACACTTTAATTTACATAGTCTATAAAGCCTCTAGTCAAGAGAAAGTCTCTGCTATAGTTCAGGACAAGCCCCGTCTGAAGTAACTATACAATGCAAACAAATAAGCTCTAAACACACACAAAGCTTCGGAACAACCTGGAGCTTGGTAACAGAAGCTGAATGTCCTGTACTCTACTGGGGAGATCTATTAGCACCTGTACCTGCAGCATGAAATGCAGGTCCCCCTTAAGGGACTTCAGTATGAGATAATGTACTGAGTATGTAAGGCAGCAAATACTGTATATGAAATACAACTCAAATGAAACTATGCACTGGTATAGGATAAGAGACCACCTTTAGTTATACTTCGGAATCGAGTATCTTATGTTCTTTATATAGGTTTACCTTTACGGTATAATTTGTGCACATCATGTACTGTAAATGACCAACTGATCAGTGGTAAGCTGTATCGGGATCGTCCCTGGCTAGGTTCTTCCTTAACCCCTCGGGCTACCACCCATGATAGGATCGTCCCTGGTTAGGTGATGCTTCCACCCCTCGGGCTACCACCCATCAAGAACTGTATACTTTATCTTTCAATTACCTTTGAGATTATTCTTTTGGTGGTCATAATATTGGATATATAAGGTTGTATTATGCAATATGTGACATATAAATAATTGCACAAGATACTATGGCAATGAAGAGGGTATGTTACGTAAACAATGAAATAAGTATGAAATGAAACATATCATGAACTTTGTTGGAAATAATAACTCATGTACTTGGTATCAGCGTATGTACGTAGATTTGAAGGTAACTACATATATAGAAGCATATTAACATGTGAAATATTGGAGGTATGGCTGATTGTCATGTTAGAGTAGATAAATGCCTTTTCTTACCGAAGGATCTATGCTTCATGCCAAGTGATACGAAACCAAGTAGCCTTACATACCTCGTTGTTTGACCTCATTACTACCTTGGAGTGGTTGTGGTTTCCCTCAAATATTTAGCTATAGTATATTAAGCAATAAGACTAGTATTAGCAACAACACAACACTTCTAGGCAGTCTAATATCATAAAAACGATCATCCAGATAATAAACTTTCAACTAATGACGCAAAGACTTTTCTTCAATCTTTTCACTTATAAATATATTTTCTAACAATCATTCTTATGTACATGTCTTGTACATCTTATTTTCAGACCCTTAACAGTCCTAAAACAGCACACAAAACACAACATATAACAATTCTTCACAACATACAAACAAGCGGCATAACGTTACATCATTTCACCACACTTCAACGTCAACACTCCTAAACTTGTTTTAACTTTACCAAAATTGCATCCAATGTTCTTATACATAAAACAAGTCTTAAACTAGTCCAAAAATAGTCCCAGAAAAGGTGAAAGTTGTGGAATAATATATTACAATTTTCAGCTCCCAAGTTTCTTTTAAGAATGAAACTACGACGTTGTACAATAACTCATCTTTATGGACTGAAAAAGTGGTGCAACAACTTAATTACATGACCAATAACCTATATATTGTTATAGCATAAGTTTTAATTCATAATTCATCCAACCAATTAAGAGAAAATCCTCTTGAACAACAAGAAACATTCACAACAATAATTAAGGCATATGCTGTCCAGAATTTCCAGCTTAACATAATAGCATATACTTCTTGTTTATTTTCATGAAGAAACCATACTAGCAATATCTATAACTTAAACCATGTTAAGAACATCAAAGCCTCTTCATAATAAATCCCAAAAACCATATAGAAGTCACCAAAATAAAAGGCATGTGTGCAGTAACTTTCTGGACACAAGCTGTCCAGAATTTCCATCAGACTTCCAGGTTCACATACTATCATATACTTCTTATTTTTCATGAAGAAATCATACTAAGTACATAACTATAATTACTTACCTTTGCCTTATATGTTCTGGATTCCCTTTAAAAGCCTTAGACAATTGAGTTTGCAGCTTGGTAAAGTGAATTATAGAGAGGACAAAAGACTTTAAGAAAGCTGAAACTTTATTTCCCAGTGGAATGAATTAGTGCTGCACTTGATCCATTTTTAAAGATCAAATTGGCCAACTTTGTATTCCACTTTAGACCTGATAATGACACCAATTAATAGTATATTATTGTAGCATCTTATCCTCCAAAATTGGGCTTAATTGGGTCTCAAATATGAAGGACCTTTGCTGCCAATTTCCAACTTTCTTCTTAGTTTGTTTTGGGTCCAAATGGCCAAGTGGTTTGTAGTGTACGTAGGACGTTTTTAAATTTTTCTTGGACTGAAAGTAAGGTCCAATTATGATACTAAAACATGGGCCAAGGTTACACCCTTAACACATAATTTATTCATAATCGAACTTGAACAACTTCGATGTCGAGCCTCGTCTCCGTTTAGCTATCAATTTTAAGCCAAAGAAGTAGCTGACTCACCTACTAAATTATTAAGTCATACAATAACCTCAATTTGTTACTTAATTTAGGGTTGATATATCCTCAATTTAGCACCAACACATATATACCCTCAACCCTCTTAAGCATTTGTACTCACATATAGCCCACTAATACGAGATTCAAGCACTTTCAAGAATTGACGCTAAGTTGACCAAACCAATCAAGATTCATTTACATAGCATTAGTACATGTAAAATGTGGGGTGTTACATCGAGTCTTTAGTCCATTCGTGCTTTATTTCTATCTCTACTCATCATTCGAGGACGAATAATCCCAAGGGGGAGATAATGTAATGCTCGATGAAATTACTAAAATACACCTAGAGGAGAGATGTATGTATAATGCATCTTCCCAAGATCCAATGGAAAATCTGAGACTGGATTTGCGATCAACATAAAATATTGGGTAGGCAAATGGTCTCAGTCGACTTTTAGAGAGGTCGGATCAATAGATAATTTTTTGATACAAACACCAAGACAGTGTATATGCGTGCCAGGGTTGTGAGACACCCTGAACGCGGACTTACACTTATATTTTTTTAAATTTTCAATAGGAAGTGGAAAAACTAGTTAAAAAATTTTTGGACCAAATAACACCTACTCCACGCCCAGTCTGGGTCACATACTGGGTATTTCAAGGTGAAAATTTTCTCTTTTAATTTGGGAAGAGAAATTTGGAACTTTACAATCTATCCCTAGTTCCATAAGGGTCGTTTTCCTCAGATTTGGGCTCCCAAAACCCCTTTTGTCATAGCTTCTAAGAGAGAATCTTGAGAGAAGAAGAGCGAAAAGCTTGAGATTTTCAAGATTTGCATAAATTGCTTGTAGAAGCTTGTGTTATTCTTCATACCAAGTACGTAAGGCTAACTTAAAGCATGGAATTGTTCTTCCATATGCTCCCTTAATTAAATTAAATTGATGGATGAATGTAGTGAGTTCCAAGTATGAAAATCTTGAGTGTTTTTACATAAAAGTATACTTATGTTTTGTAAATTACATGTTGATGATCATCACAAACATAATTTACTGCATACATGCCTGATTATGAAGTATTCTATACAACTTTATATGCTATTTTGTTAAAGATTGTAGCAATGAACTTAGGAGATAAACCTAGAGCCTGGATTTTGTGAATGTACCTGTTGTTTGTGGTTGTGGTCCTAATTTGAGAGTGTTGATGATGATGTTGATGAGTATGATGTCATTAGAGTCTAAATGAGCTGAAACTTAATTCTAAAAAAATGTTCTAAGTCCAAGAGTTGATGGTTGAAGTAATGAGACAAGTTAAAATGTCCAATGAGACTAGATGAACAGAAAACTTGATGTTTGTTGTATTATGAACATGATGAGTCTTGGAAGGAGTATTGAGCACCGAAATGAGTAAGAGTTAGTCTCACTCGCACTCATAAACTATGTGGCCAGCATAGGAGAGGATTGAACAGTAAAATAAGATGTTTCTTCTGTCCGAAAATAGGACTTTATGTTCTTTATTTGTGGATCCACAGATGTGACATCCTTTACCCTAGCAAGGTACTGGACGGAAGTGACATTGATATTGCTTCGTTGTATCATCATCAACTCATAGGTCATGTTTTTCGGTTAGAGAAACTCCTAGATAGGTTCCACACTGATAGTACTCTGATGTTGAGTTGATGGCTTAGGTCTTGTATTGATATTGATGAGTTATTGTCTACTTCTTCTCCTTACCTGAGATGAGTGCCTATCATTCGGAGTGAGTGTCTTATGAGTTGACATTGTTCCATTTTATTTTTTTGCCTATATTGTTTCATTCAATTATTTTACATATCGTACATTACACATATTGATTCAGAAACGTCCCAAAATGTGCTTAGGAAATGCCTATAATCACAATTTCTATATATCTTAAAATCTGTGCGTGATATCTAAAGTCAGACTTCATATTCTCGATCAGGGGGAAAAATTGAGTGGGAAATGGGTATAACGCGGATTTTAGAGGACCCGTGGAAAAAATAATTTTTACTAATTTTTCTTATCCTGTGTTTGTCTGCGCCTTGGCTGCGATGCGCCAGGGGCGAGAATCTGTGTTAATTTTCCTCCATTTTTTTGCATCGGCCAAGGGCATTGGGGTCATAGCTCCATGCCCACTTATGCGTAAAAACACCCATACATAGCCATTCTTCAACGCTATATCACTCAAGACCCTCTAAAAACCCTCTCCAAGACTTAAACAAATATCTCACCTCAAATTTCAAGGATTTCAAGCCTAACTTTGGAACTCAAGGACTCTTTTCAAGCTCCAAGTTCTCTTCAAGCTCATATCAAGAAGACCTAAGTTTGAGGTATATGGGTTTCATCAATTGGGTCCTTTCACCCATGGAGCCAATCTCCCTTTTTTATAATTACATGTTTCAAGTTGTATCATCTATGGGTATAACTTTTTATGGATTTTGATTATAAATTATGTTGGAGCTGTATGAAATATTAATTGATTATGCATGCCTATTTGTTGCAAGCTTATACTATGAATTAGTTTGTCTTTTGAGACAATCATGTTTTGAGCTATGAAACTATGATCTATTTTGAGATTTGATGATGGATTTCAAGGTATCCTACATGAGGATTTTACTATGTATTGATGCGTTAATTTACATTGAGTCTTCTCATATTATTTTACTCTTGAATTGCAGGATTTTGAACTAGCATTATGAACCCACCAAGTGTTTGATAAATTGTCTTGACAAGGATTCTCAAGTTATTGATGATCTATTACATGGTTTACAAGTCAAGTGACTTTATGATGATTAAGGGCTTGCATGTATGCATTGAATTCATGAAAAGCATCTATGGTGTTGAAAGCAGACCACATCTTGTTAGGGGGTGAGATGCCTAATCATCTTGTTGAGGGGGTGACATGCCTCAATCACCTTATTAGGGGGTGACATGCCCAATCACCATGTTGAAGGGTGGATACTTTGATCACCTTATTGGCGGGCGACATGCCCAATCACCATATTGAGGGTGGATATATCGATCACCTTTTTGGGAGGTGACATATCCAATCACCATGTTGACGCATGGATACCTCGATCACCTTTTGGGGGGAGGAGGTGACATGCCCAATCACCATATTGACGTTTGGATACCTCTATCACCTTGTTATGAGCAGTGACATACCCAATTACCGTGTTGAGGGGTGGATACCTCAATCACCTTACAAGGGGTGGCATGCCTTGGATTCCAAGTAGTAGTTCACTTAGCCTATGTTGGTTATGGTCTTTTCCCACACATGTAATATATATTTTGCAAGTTATATGATTTACAAGCTTGTTTTACTTCAAGCATTGATCATGCATGCCATATTGATATTATAATTATCTATTGCTTATGATTATGCATTTTGACTATGTTGGATTATGACTTGTTGCATTGCATCCTACATACTTAGTACATTCAAACGTACTAACACATACACTATGCCTACATGATATTACCATGTAGGGACCAGAGCACCTTTTGACCATCCTCTACGTGGCCAGCTCGATACTTTGGAGATAAGCTTTGGTGAGTCCTCAAGTTTGAGGACACTATCTTTACTACTCTTTTTATATTAAGACTACTTCATGTTGAACGCTTGATACTATGAGGGTGAGCCCTGAAAGTGTCTTAGCACTGCTCCATTCCATGTTAGAAGCGTTGTTAGATATTAAGGTGTAATTATGCTATGAGCTTGACTTTTGAATGTTTTGTGATGACCAAGACTTTCGTTAGTCTTGTTCCCTTATTTATATCTCTTGTTGCAATTATTTTGCTTCTGCGACCAAAGATGTGTGATTGATATGCTAAGAGGCTTGGTTGGGGTTCCTTCGGGTTCTCCATTCGCCGTATCATGTCTAGGCCCTAGGCTTGGGTTGTGACAAAGTTGGTATCAGTGCACTAGGTTGTTAATGATCCTCGGAATCTAACATACCGCGTCGACTAGAGTCTTATTCATGGTTGTGAAGTGCACCACAACTATGAATGGGAGTCTATGAGGCGTTTTAGGAAATGTTTCACTTTTTCATGGTCTATATCGTGATTTAGATGTGAGTGTAAGGCTTTTCCCCTAATGAATGCTCTTTTCTCTTCTAGATCATGTCGATTCCATCAGGGAGACTAAGGAGAGCCCGTACACTCGAGGAGAAACTGGCAGCTCCCGCTCCTCAAGTTCCTCAAGGAGAAGGGGTAGCACAAGAAGAGCTTCAAGATACTATTACAATGTTGGCTAGAGCTATGACCAACCAAATTCACCAAGGGGTCCAAGCCCCTCATGCTCCCACTCCAGCTTCTAGGGTGAGGGATTTAACTAGAATGAACCCACCGAAGTTCCATGGATCCAAGATGGATGAGGATCCCTAAAAGTTTATCGATGAGGTATACAAAGTGCTATCTATTATGGGGGTCAATTCGGAAGAGAAAGCGGAGTTAGTGGCCTACCGACTCAAAGGTGTGGCCCAAATTTGGTTCACCCAATGGAAGTTGGAGAGGAGAGATGATAATGCTATTTCTTGGGAGGAGTTTAAAGCCGCATTCCTCAATTGGTCCTTTCCTATCAGCTGAGGGAGGCTAAAATGTTGGATTTTATGAACCTTAAACAAGGTTCCATGAGTGTGAGGGAGTATGTCTTCAAGTTCAACCAACTCTCAAAGTATGCCTTACAATTGGTTGTCGAGCCGAGATCAAGGATGAATAAATTTGTGTCGGATGTGTCCAAACTGGTTAATGAGGAGTGCCGTACCGCTATGTTAATGAGTGATAGGGATTTGTCTCACCTTATGACATAGAACACTAGAGGGAGAAAATTTTAGAAAGAAAAGAAGTGGTGAGTCCAAGAGGGCTCGTTTTGAAGGTAGATTCTAAGGTTCCAAGGGTGGCCGATTTCCTTAAGGCCACAAGTTCCAAGGCCAAGGGTCTTCCAATGTTCCTAATAGAAGGTTTGCTAATGACAACCCAAGATTCTAAGGTGGTGGTGGTGGTGTGCCTAACCCTATGTTCCAAAGATGTGGTAGGAACCATAATAGCCCATGTTTTAAAAGCCCTATGCTTTCTATGGTTGTGGTGAATTGGGTCATAAGGTGATTGATTGTCCTTGTGCTCAAAACAAAGGTAGAGATGGTCATCCACAAGGCCAAGGTGCAAATGCAGGTCAAAAGGGGAGAGGAGGCCAACAAAGGGGGTGCTCCAAGGCAAAATAGATTCTATGCTCTTCAAGAGAGACAAGGGGTGGATGAGGTGTACTATATGTCACCGGTATGTTAAAAGTTTTTGCTTTTGATGTGTATGTATTGATATACCCATGTGCCACTCTTTCTTTTATTACTCCTTTTGTTGTCAAAAAGCTTCATGTTGGTCCCGAATTATTATGTGAACCTTATGAAGTTTGAACCCCCGTTGGTGAGTCCATTGTTGCTAAAATAGTCTATAGAAATTGTCCCATGATCATTTTGCATAAAATCTTGCCTTGTGATTTTGTTGAATTAGATATGGTGGATTTTGCTATCGTTCTTGGGATAGATTGGTTGCATGCATATTATGCTTCTATTGAATGTAGAACCCATAGGGTTAAATTTCAATTCCCTAATGAGCCCGTCCTTGAGTGGGCAAGTTGTGATGTGATGGTCAAGGATAGATTCATTTCTTGCCTTAAAGCCCAAAAGTTGATTTCTAATGGATATCTCTATCATCTTGTGAGGGTTAGGGATGTTGAGTCCAAAGTCCTTCCTATTGAGTCAGTTTCGATGGTTAATGAGTTTCCTGATGTCTTTCTCGATGAGCTTCCCCGCGTTCCTCCTGAAAGAGAAATAGACTTTGGTATAGACCTCCTTCCCAATATTCAACCCACTTCCATTCCTCCTTATAGTATGGCCCCGGTGGAGTTGAATGAGTTGAAGGAGCAATTGAGGGATTTGTTGGAGAAGGGTTTTATAAGGCCTAGTAAGTCACCCTAGGGTTCACCTGTGTTATTTGTGAATAAAAAAGGATGGTTCTCTTAGAATAAGCATTGATTACCGGCAACTTAATAGAGTCACCATAAAGAATAAGTACCCTTTACCAAGGATCGATGACCTTTTTGATCAACTTCAAGGGGCTAGTCGCTTTTCTCAGATTGATCTTCAATCCGGGTATCACCAAGTGAAAGTGAGGGAGTGTGACATTCCCAAGACGGCTTTCCGGACTAGGTATAGGTACTTTGAGTTTGTGGTTATGTCCTTTGGGTTGACTAATGCATCGGCTATATTTATGGATCTTATGAGTAGAGTTTTTAAAACCTACCTTGACTTGTTTGTGGCGTTGTTTTTTGATGATATCTTGATTTATTCTCATAGTGAGGAGGAGCATGTGAGTCACTTAAGGGTAGTGTTGCAAATCTTTGAGGGAGGAGAGGTTGTATGCTAAATATGAAAAATCTGAGTTTTGGTTGAAAGAGGTTGCTTTTCTAGGGCATGTGGTGTCGGGTGATGCCATTAAGGTGTATCCTAAGAAGACGGAGGTGATTAGAATTGGCCAAGACCTTTGACTCTATCAAACATTAGAAGTTTCTTGGGTTTGGCGGGTTATTTCTGGAGGTTTGTGAATGGATTCTGTTCTATTGCTTCTCCTATGACTAAGTTGACACAAAAAAAGGAAAAATTTGTGTGGATCGATGAATGTGAAAAGAGTTTCCACACTTTGAAAGATAAGCTTGTCTTCACTCCCATCTTGGTTCTACCGGAAGGGTTGGAAGGATTTGTTGTATATTGTGATGCCTCAAGAATTGGTTTGGGGTGTGTTTTGATGCAAAGTGGTAAGGTGATAGCATATGCCTCTAGACAACTTAAGGTACATGAGAAAAATAATCCCACCCATGATCTTGAATTGGCGGTCGTGGTGTTTTCTTTGAAAATTTGGCGCCACTACTTGTATGGGGTTCATGTTGATGTGTTTACCGACCACAAAAGTCTCCAATGTGGTGTTCACCCAAAAAGATCTTAACTTGAGACAAAGAGGGTGGTTAGAGCTCCTTAAAGATTATGATATGAGTGTGTATTATGACCCTGGCAAAGCTAATGTTGCGGCCAATGCTCTAAGTAAGGTGTCTATGGGCAGTTTCCCTCATGTTGAGGATGAGTGGAAAAAGGGAGGCTAGAGAGGTTCACCGGTTGGCTAGATCGGGTGTTAGATTGGATGAAGTTGATAATGGTGATGTAGTGGTCGTTGTTGGTTCTTAATCTTCCTTGATTGAGGAGGTAAATAAAAAATAAGATCTTGACCCTACCTTGCTAGAGTTGAAGGCCTTGGCGAGAGATGGTAAAGTGGAGGTGTTCTCCCGAGGGAGATGTAATACCCAACATCTTACAGTACTAGTACTATACAAATGAAACGTGATATGACTTTTCAAATTAGCACCAATTTTCTTTAAAAGTGCTTGAATCTCAAATTAGAGGGCGATATGTATATCTAACGCTAAAAAGGGTCAAGTGCAAATAAGTTTTAAGTCAAATTGAGGAGATCACGACCTTAAAAGAGGTGAAAGAAGTGAGGTGCTTGTAGGACTTAGGAAGCTAGCAGGTAAGTCAAATTGAGGAGATCACGACCTTAAAAGAGGTGAAAGAAGTGAGGTGCTTGTAGGACTTAGGAAGCTAGCAGGTAAGTCACCTACATGCTTAGCTTAAATATGCTAGCTAAATGGATCTAGCAGGTAAGGCCCGATGCCAAATCTATCCAAGTCTGATAATGAGTAAAGTTCGTGTTAAGGGTGTAATTTTATCCCATGTTTTAGCATCATAACTGGACAATGTTTTCAGCCCAAGAATAGTACAGAAAGGGCCTAAATACAACACAACTCACTTGTGAATTAAGCCAAAACTAAGTATGAAGAAAAGGGAAAAGTGGGCAGCCAAGGCCCAACCAATTTAAACCCAATAAGGCCCAAGTGAAAGGGACAAGAAGCTGCATCACTAGCTTAATAAAGTAAGGCTAAAAATTTCTTAGTAGGTCGGCCAAAATCCCCCTTTAAAAAGGTTTAAAAACAACTCCCTAAGCCATTTTACTTTGGACAAAAAATAAGCTTTTCTTGGTTATTCTTTGTTCTCTTTCAATGTGTGAAAAGTAACCCTCACAACCTTACAAGGGTTCCTAAAGCAAGCCTAAACCTTGAAGTTAAAGGTGAGTAATGATACTTGTGTACATAGTATGGTTTGTTTATGAAAAATAAGAAGTATATGCTAGTTATGCGTGTGTTGGAAATTTGGACAACATGTGTCCTAAGGATTATTGTGCACTTTTCTTGTTACTTGAGAGGCTTTTCACTTCTTGGTTCACGGAGTTATGAAGTAAGACTTATGTTCTTAACAAGTTTTATTTTGCTAGATATGTAACCAGGCTGCTGCAGCTTATTTACAACCCACAAGAGTAAGTTCTTATATGATATCGTAATTGTGTTCTTAATACACACTTGTGGGCTGGTGGTTGGGAATGTTGCTCCACGATCTCCATCTATTTTGGAACTATTTTTGGACTATTTTAAGGTTAATTTCATGTGTAAGTATGTTATATGCAGTTTGGTTGAAGTTAAAACAGATTTGGGATTGTTGACATTGAAATGTATCGAGACGAGGTAACATTATGCCGCCTACTTGTATGTTTTGTATAATTGTTGTTTGTTGTGCTTTGTGGGCTATTGTAAGACTATTATGTCACTAAAACAGGTTGCACATAATATGTATATGAGAATATGTATCAGAAAATATGATTAGAGGTGGAAAGTTTGAAAGGATATGCTCGGGTTTATAATTATACGCTTGCTGCTCGTGTGTTGTTTTTTTATGAGATTGCGCTGCCAAGAGGTATCTATTGGCTTCTAATTCTTGTTTTGTCACCTACTATATTGTAAATAAATATCTGGAGTAAGGTAAGGTTATCTCGAGGTAATATCAAGGTCGCACAGCGAGGTATGTAAGGCTACTCTATTTCATATTAATTGGCATGAAATCTAGATTCTTCCTTGGTACATAAAGGCTCTAACCTACTCCGATGTAATAAACAGCCATGTGTCCACTCTTTCACATATTCATATGCTCACATATGTAGTCACTTGAAAACCTGCATACATACTTGGATACCAAGATACACGAGTTCGTTCTACTAAATAAAGTTCATGTGTTGTTCTACCTCCTATGCACTTCATTATTTATGTAATCTACTCCTTTCATTATGGTGTTGTCTTTTGTGATTATTTACATATCATAGGTTGTATCTACAGTCCTACAGTTCCAATATTATGACCACCAAAAGAAACATCTCAAAAGTAATTAAAAGATAAAGTAGATTACCTATTGATGGATGGTAACCCGAGGGGTTGAAGAATCACCTAGCCAGGGTTGATCCTATCATGGGGGTAGCCTAAGAGGTGAAAGAAAAAGCCTAGACAGGATCGATCCTGATACAGATTTACCACTAAGCCGCTGGTCATTTGTATTACATGTTGTGCACAGATTATATAGTAAAGGTAAAGTAATAAAAAGAACATAAAGTACAATTTCCCACAGTATAACTACATGCGGTCTCTTATCCTATATTAGTGCATAGTTTCATTTGAATTGTTACTTCATATACAGTATTTCAAGCCTTACATATTCAGCACATTATCTCATACTAATGTCTCTTATAGAGGACCTGCATTTCATGTTGCAGGTATAAGTGCCAATAGATCTCCTTAGTAGGAGTACAGGGCATTCAACTATTGTTACCAAGCTCCTGGTTGCTTCAGAGCTTTGTGTATCTAGAGCTTATATTTTTGTATTATATAGTTAGTCAAGGCGGGGCCTATCCTGACCCATATCAAATACTTTTCCTTATCTAGAGGCTTTGTAGATTATGTAAAATAAATGTGGTCATGCCTTATACATTCGACAATATGGCCCTAACAACCTAGCCATATGCATTTCCTTTTGGCTTGTTATTACTGTTTACTTTCTTAAAGGCATGTTGAATGCAGAAATCCCTTGTAATATGTATAGAAGTGCATGGATACAGGTTGGTTCTCCCGAGCCTTATCGGCAACGGCTGCCAGTCCGTCTTAACGGGACTTTGGGTGTGACAAGTTGCCCCTAAGGGCAAGTTTGTCTCTTACCATAGAGATAGAAAGTTGATCTCCAAGGGATGTATTTACCACCTCGTGCGAGTTAAGTCTGATGATGTTGAATCTTCTACTCTTGAGCCAGTCCTGATTGTGAATGAGTTCCTTGAGGTGTTTCCTGAAGATCTACTTGGAGTCCCTCCTGATAGGGAGATTGACTTTGGGATTAATGTTCTTCCCGAGACCAAACCCATTTCAATTCCACCTTATAGAATGGCCCCCGTAAAGTTGAAAGAATTGAAAGAATAATTGAAAGACTTGTTAGAGAAAGGTTTCATAAGGCCTACTGTCTCACCTTGGGGGTACTCTTATCCTATTCGTGCATAAGAAAGATGAGTCTCCCAGAATGTTTATAGAGTACCGACAACTGAAAAAGGTCACCATAAAGAATAAGTATCCTCTCCCCAGGATAAATGATCTCTTTGACCAACTTCAGGGTGCTACTTGTTTCTCCAAGCTAGACCTTAGATCGGGTTACTATCAGTTTATGGTGAGGGAAAGTGACATTCCTAAAACAACTTTTAGGACACGGTATGACCACTTTGAGTTCTTGGTCATGTCCTTCGGGTTGACAAATGCACATGCATCTTTCATAGATTTGATGAACAGAGTATTCAGATAGTATCTTGATATATTTGTGATCATGTTTATTGATGACATTCTGGTGTTATTCAAGGATGAAGGGGAGTATGTTAATCACCTTAGAGTGGTTTTGCAAACACACAAAGATCATGAGTTATATACAAAATTCTCAAAGTGCGAGTTCTGGCTCAAGTCTATGACCTTCCTAGGCCATGTTGTTTCGAGAGATAGTATTCGAGTAGATACTCAGAAAATTGAAGCGGTTAAGAACTGGCCAAGACCAACTTTCCCGATGGAAATAAGAAGCTTCTTGGGTTTAGCAGGATACTATCGTCGATTTGTTGAAGGCTTCTCTTCTCTTTCAGCACTATTGACTAAGCTAACTCAGTAAAAGGCCAAGTTTCAGTGGTCAAGGAAATGTGAAAGGAGTTTCCAAGAGTTGAAGACTAGATTGACTACAACCTCAGTTTTGACTTTTCCTGTTGGGACGGGGGACTTCTTGATATACTGTGATGCATCTAGAGTTGGAGTGGGCTATGCGCTTATGCAGAGAGGGAAGGTGATAGCTTATGCTTCTAGGAAACTTAAGGTCCATGAGAAGAATTATCCTACTCACTATCTCGAGTTGGTTGCGGTGGTATTCGCACTTAAGATTTGGCATCACTATTTTATAGAGTGCATGTGGATGTGTTCACTGACCACAAGAGCTTGTAGCATGTGTTCAACCAGAAGGAGCTCAACCTGCGATAGAGGAGGTGGTTGAAGTTGCTCAAGAATTATGACATGAGCATTCTCTACCACCCAGGTAAGGCTAACATTGTTGTTGATGCTCTTAGCAGGATGTCTATGGGCAACACTGCCCATGTGGAGAAAGGGAAAAAAGAGCTAGCTAAGGAAGCATATAGATTGGCTCGACTGGCTGTGCAACTTGAGGAGAACAACGAAGGAGGGATCAAAGTTCAGAATGGTTCTGCTTCATCCTTAGTGTCACAAGCAAAAGAAAAGCAAGATCAAGACCCTGTCTTGTTCCAATTGAAAGAAGCGATTCACAAACAGAAGGTGATGGTTTTCTCCAAAGGGGGAGATGAGGTGTTGATGTATCAAATAAGATTATGTGTGCCTGATGTTGATGGTCTCTGAGAGATGATCATGCCCGAAGCTCATAGCTACAGATATTCTATCCATCCTGGTTCCACTAAAATGTACCACGACTTGAGAAAAGTCTATTGATAGGATGGAATGAAGAGAGACATTGCGGATTTTTTTCTCAAAATGTCCCAATTGTCAACAGGTCAAGGTTGAACATCAGAGACCGTGTGGATTAACTTAGAACTTTGAAATTCTTATGTGGAAGTGGGAGATGATCAACATGGATTTCATTACCAATTTACCAAGATCCCAAAAGCAACATCATTCGACATGGGTGATTATTGATAGAATGACTAAATCAGTCCACTTCTTAGCAGTCAAGACAACTAATACGGCTAATGAGTATGCCCATCTGTACATTTGTGAGATCGTGAGGTTGTATAGGGTTCGCTTGTCATTTATCTCAAACGGAGGAGCTCAATTCACCTCTCACTTTTAGAGTTCTTTCCAGAAGGGATTGGGTACAAAAGTACAGCTGAGCACAACTTTTCACCCCCAAACAGATAGACAGGAAGAGCGCAGCATACAGACCTCTGAGGATATGTTGAGAGCTTGCATCATCGAATTCAAGGGTAATTGGGATGACCACATATCATTGATTAAGTTTGCTTACAATAGTAGCTACTATGCTAGCATTCAGATGGCCCCTTATAAGGCATTATACGGGAGGAGATGTAGATCTTCAGTTGGATGGTTTGAGGTTGGTGAAGTAGAATTGATCAGAGCTAATTTTGTTCACCAGTCCATGGAGAAGGTAAAGGTTATCAGAGAAAGGTTGGAAATAGCACCGTCAGAAGTCTTATATGGATGTGACAAGAAAAGACTTTGAGCTTGAGGTGGATGATTGGGTGTACTTGAAGGTGTCACCCATGAAGGGTGTCATGAGGTTTGGTAAGAAGGGAAAATTGAGTCCACGTTATATCGGACCATGTCAGATTTTGAGGAGGATTAGGAAGGTCGCTTATGAATTGGACTTGCCTTCCAAGTTAGATGGAGTCTATCTGGTGTTCTGTGTGTCAATGTTGAATAAGTGTTTGGGAGATCCTGCCTTGGCAATTCCTATTAAGAATACGGGAGTGAAGGGTAGCCTATTCTACGAAGAAATTCTAGTCCAAATCCTTGATCGACAAGTCCGCAAGCTGAGTAACAAAAAGATAGCCTCCGTCAAAGTTCTATGGAGGAATTAATTTGTTGAGTAAGTGAAGAAACTCAAATACCTGCATCTAATTGTGCTGAATGATGATGATGATGAAGGTAATTTCCCTATCCTCACCACTATTGAAATTTTTGTCTTCGAGTTGGTGTTTTAATTCGATTCTATTCCCAAGTTTAAGATAGAGATAAATGAGTGATGGATAGTTAAGGTTCACGTATCCCCAGATAGAGGCTTGGTGAGTCCTTTGTTGTTTTCGGAGGACATATTTATCTTTTTATCTATTTTGAGTTATTTCATTTGATTGTGGTAGCCATGACCTATCATGGTACCTTCTTAGACAGTAGTTATAGAGGTTTCATAGACATAGTCATATGATGGTTGATGTTGGGGTTTGTTTCTCCCTTTTCCTTCTTTATATTGAGATTGCTCCTTTTTGCTTGTATTCTTTATGATAGATAGAGTTGATAGTTTATAACCCACTAATAGTTTGATATTTCTTCGTTATCTTTCGCTAATGAATAGATTGAACGAATGTAATGAGACTAGGTGGTTCGCTTGGGGACTAGCAATAGTCTCCGAGTGCCAGTTACGCCTAGGGTATCCTTCCAGTGCGTGACATATTTAAATATAAATTTGTGTATGAGTATATATTTTTGGATTCTAGTTTGAAATGGGTTTTGAATTAGTTTGTGATTTGGATTTTATTAGTTGGAATTAAAGTGTATAATTTGAAGTGATTAACATTGTTGGTTTGAATATTTAAGTATGAATGAGTATTTTTGGATTCTAGTTTGAAATGAGTTTTGAATTAGTTTGTGTTTTGGGTTTTGTTAGGGAATTCAAGTGCATTTGAAGGTATTAGGTCCATCAAGCTAATTAAGCCCCCGATCTCCGCAAGCTAAGTGTCACACCCCTCCCTGGGGTCGTGACCAGTGCCCGATAGGGACACGTAATCATCTATTAAATCGAATTTCTTTCT
>JAOTQR010019345.1:0-17228 GCA_025774065.1 Solanum ossicruentum
TATATATATATATATATATATATCAATTAACAATTAAATCATTCAAGAAACAAACCAGATGTTGACCAGATATGCTATTTTACTTTTTTTTTTCTTTCTAATTTTCATTTTTTGGGTCATTGTGCTATTAAAAAACTTTTTTTTTAAATATTTTTTATTGCCTTTTAAAAATCCTTTTCTAATGATTATTTCACTTTTCTTTTAGAAAATAAATATTTTGTCATTTTATTATTTTTTATTTATTAAACTATTTATTAAGATTGAAATATATGATAGTCAAATAAATATTGACATCGATACATTATATAATTATGTATATAATATTGATACACGCTTATGCACCATTTATATAAATCAATATATTATATACCTATTTATACAATATCGACACATATTTGTATACAATTTATATAATATCGATACACATTTACATATTATTTATATAATATTAATACGTACTTATACATATTTATACAATGTCTATACATTACATAACTATTTTTCACAATATTGAAGTAAGCTTCCTTATGGGCCACCCCATTTCGGATAGAATTTTCATATATAGCAAATCATATCATATTACGTCTTCTCCTTATAGGAACATCACCCATTTTTGAGGTATCTTTCCTTATGGGAATACCACCCATTTTGGAAAGGAAACCTATGCTAGACACATAGTTCAAGGAAAGAGAGAGAACTCTCCTTCCATCGCTGCTAAGTCGTTATCTCACAAGAATACTTATAATATACATAGTTATACATGCTTTCAAAGAGATACAAGTCTTGCCAAAATATTTTAATGCACAATTGGGCTCAAAAGCCAAAATCATACTTTCATAGTCATATTGTTCATGCATAGGAATAACCCATTCGTATACAAAACGGTGCAAGCACCCACAATGCTCAAAGAGCCATAATCCATAGCATAATTTCCATAAACGGTGCAACTATGTGTCTAGCATAGGTTTCCTTTCCAAAATAGACATATATGTGATCACATCCTTGTCATAACCAATATTTTATCAAAATCATATCATAGAACATAATTGGGCTTAATCCATAGCATAATTTCCATAAATTCTCATGAACATGAATGCATATGTTATGAATAATGTGAGAATGACATGAGTAATTAAGATTCTATCTAAAATCAACATTATAATATGAAATTGAAGTGAAGTATAATTAAATCCACATTTAAAATCATAATATAATCACTCAAGCTTAGATCAAAGCCTTAAAGGGACCATGCATAGCCATAGATTTATAAAAATGATGAAATTCAATATTTCAAAGCTTAAATCATCTTAAAAAATAATACATAAACATAACTCAAGCATTAATAGAATTTTAGGAGTCAACATATTCAAAACCCAAATTAAAGTAAGAAAAATTCATGTAGATTTCTTGAAAATAATTTTACGTCTCCTTGATTGGAAGGAAATCAAGGATCAACCCACATACCTTCACCAAGATGAAGAAAACCCCAAAATATTTGAAGAAGAATTGAGTTCCCTAGCTCAAATTTTGAAATCTCCAAGAGTTCTTTCGTAAAGCTTTTGAGAGGGTTTTAAAAATATGAAGAGTGATTTGAATGTTTGAAATAGATTTTAGGTCTTTAGATGACCGTAGAATAGCATAGGAATTCCCAAAAAACCAACAGAAATAACTGAGTGTATGAAAATGCCACTAGTGAGACAGAATGAAAAACTGCGTGTAACCTCACCACGGGGGGTTGTACGGGTAGTGGAGCTTAGCACAGACCATACCCCTAGCCATACTCCCACACTTGACAAAATTTTTGGAAGTTGAAACTTAACTTCAACACTTAGAATTTTTTAGGCAAAGTTCACCTATGGAGGGTATCACGGCTCGTGGGGAACTCCACGGTCTATGTGTAGTGTCCATACTCCAACATTTGGTAAGAAAAAAGGAGATGACAAGAGGGTCCACGCCTGGCCACACGGCTAGTGAAGCTTTCACGGTCCATGTGAAGGGATGTAGCGCCATACTTGGCCAAAATGCTCCCTTCCATGCCAACCTTGCCACACACACCAACCATACGACCACCCACACATTTAGTGGCAAGCCACATGGTCCGTGCCATTGGCCGTGCCCTATCACTTAGACTAAAAATGGACATTTCAGACCCAAGTCCATTCCGACGGTCCGTGTAAAGCCTCACTGCCCATATAGGTGCCTGTGTGGCATCACTGCACAGGAGGGTCTTATGAAAACGGTTATAACTCCTTTATTCGAACTCGAAATGAGGTACAACCAAGTGCATTGGAAAGCTAACTCAAAGGGATTCAATTTGGTAGGCCGTGAGACATCCAGTTCCTTTTTGTTATAAGAGGTATGCCACTTTAAAGTTGACCCTTCTATTGGTACTTGTGTCAAACTTAACCAATAGAAATTCCTTTGAACTTGGCTTGATATAGTGGACCCATAATGACCTTAAATAACATAAATAATCTTGAATTGAAGGCTTGAAAGTGAACTTAGATCAAGCTTGGAGGTTCCATAAGGTGTCAACTTGGCCCAAAACTTTTTGAAACCAAATCTCAAGTATTACCAAAGCTATACAAAAATTTGGGTCCTTATAGGCCACCTAGGGCTCTTATCAGGCTTGTTACATATTGGTCGGTGTAATTATTTGAGAAACTTTGTCTGGATACCCCAGCAGTGCCAGAAATCGTTGGCTAACACTCATGAAAAACTGCCGAAATAACCTATTTTCTGTTGCTTGGCCCATATAATCCTACCAGGCCTCCTATGGCGTCGTCAGGCCATCTAGGGCTCTTGTATAGATCGTTATGGATGGGTTGGTGTAATGTTTTAGGAAACTTCAGCAATTCATTGGCAATGCTAGAAACTATGGGCTAGTTAACATACGAAAAACTATCAAAATTGCCTGTTTCCTTTTGTTTGGCCTATAAAATCCTATCAAGCCTCCTGCGGTGCCTCCGGATCACCTGGGGATCTTGTCGGGCTCATTATGGATGGGTGATTTAATTTTTCGAGAAACTTTAGCCAGATCCCCAGGAAGCTCCAGAAGCCATGGGCCAACACCCATAAAAAACTATCGAAATCTCCTTTTCGTATTTCTTGACCCATAAAATCCTACCAGGTCTCTTGTAGCATCGCTGGGTCACCTAGGGTTGTTGCTGGACTTGTTATGGATGGGTCGATGTATGTTTTAGGAAACTTTAATTGGAGCCTCGGGCAGTGCTAGAAACATGGGCTAAACCCAACAAAAAACTACCGAAATCACCTGTTTCCTGTTGCTTTGTCCATAAAATCCTACAAGGCCTCCTGTGGTGCCGCTGGGCCACTTGGGTATCTTTCTAGGCTCATTACGGATGGGTTGGTGTAATTTTTTAGAAACTTCTATTAGATCCCAGAGCAACACTAGAATCTGTGGGCTAGCACCCACGAAAAACTGTCGAAATTGTCCGTTTCCTATTGCTTGACCCATAAATTATTGTTTTACCCTTATGTGTAACATCAAAGAAAAAGCAGAAAATGAAATCAAATGGATCTTGGGCAGAGGTGAGGTGAAATTTTTGTGCAACAATAGGTCACAAAAATAATGAGGACCACCTTTTAATTTACAAAAACAAGTAAGATTTATCCCATGAATGTGATTTATGTTTATTAGTTAACTGAAATACCAAGCAGATTGGTAGAGGTATTGAGTTACAGGTTGGAGCTAGATAGAATTAAAGAATTTGAAAAAAAAATATTTTTTTTGCTGTTATACATGGTTATTTTTTTATGTATTTATAATAGATGTTAAACTTTTTTCGTTTCTTCATTTGTTTCATAAGCGAGATGAAATAAAAATAAAAACATTCTATGAGATTATTATTCTATATCCTAACTTCTATATATATATATATTCACCATTTTCATGAAGATAATTTTAAAATTAACAAATTGTTACAACAGAAGGATGCAAAACCTGAAAGTAGAGAAAATAAAGAACACCAAATTTAATATGGAAAAAAACCTCAAATCGAAGGTAACAACCATGGAATCGTTGAGATTCAAATTGCTCGACTATAACAATAAAAGGGTTAAAAAATATTCTCCTAAATGGCTACACAAGAATTGCCAAGCAAGGAGAAGTAACAACTACACCAACAAAAAGAAGTAGGAAGAAAAACACTATCAGAGCTACTTTTCGGGACCCAAACTAGATGTTACTGACCTCAAAATCTGATTTTTACCATTCAAAAATCAAGATGTTACAAACACTCGGTCAAAATTTCATCCCGATCTAATAGTTAATGAATCAGAAAACACAAATGGAAAACTGTTAGTCGGAGAGGAAAACCTCTTGCGGAAAACACCCTTTTTTTTCTCTCTTGTTGAAAGATCTCTCAAAGACCTCTCTGATTTGCTAATATCTCTCAAAGATGAATAATGATGAGCAATGCATAATTATCTCAAAAGTTGTCGTATTTATAGGTAATGAGTGGTACATATTCTTAAAGCCAAAATCAACTTCAAATAGAACTATTTAAAATTTTTTCTAAATAGGATTAGAATTCAAATCATTCTCCAATTAGGATTGAAAACTAAAAGAGAGTAAAATTAAGCCATGAATCTTTGGCTGGAAAAGGCTATTGCCCAACACTAATACCTCCTGCAAATCATGTATGGAATTACCTTAGCGCTATCACTCTAGGGAAGACAAGTAATCTTTATGTGTATTTCACACTAGCCAAAGATCGTAAAAACTAAAAATATTATTAAATAAATGAAATAAAGAATAATAATCTTTACGTGGAATACTTCAATATTTTGCTTACTACAAAATTGCTACAAAAACTAGTAAAACACATTCCATGAATGGCACTTATGTTTATTAATTGTCTGAGCTATCAAGCGGGTTGGTAGCTGTATTGGATTCGGGTCAAAGTGTAACAATTCATCTTAAGATGTGAAGTCTCATATTAGCAAAACACAGGGAAGATGTTGTGTATATAATTACAAATTTCTTAATTACCTACTAATGACGTGTTTTAAAGTCGTGCAGGCGTAGGTTCAAAGCGGACAATATCACTAGCGGCTGGATCATTACAGATGTTATCAGAGTCATTCTTGTGTCATCCTTGTCAATGTGGGCCAGAGTTCAACTAGGTTTATGTGAAATCCAGTGAGGTAGGACAAACCTCAATGTTGAGTCTAGGCGAATTATAACACCCCAGAAATTTTGAAGTGAAACAAGTCATCAGACCTAATTCTACGAGAAGGTTTACGAGCCGTAGACTTGAGTACGACTCGAGAACCCGTAGTTCAACTCACGGGCCGTCAGTCATCCCTCGTAGATGGAAGTGCCCCAAAATTTGTGTTATTAGAAATTGACATAGGGTTCTATGAACACTTTTTAATGTATCATATGATGAAGCACGGACCGTCTAGTAACTCGTCATTCAAGATTAAGAAATCTTGATTTCTGGAACTTCAATCTACGAAACCTGTTCCACAGGTCATAAATGAGATGACGGGCTATCTGGTAATTCGTCGTTCTATATCAAAAAAAGTTGGTTCTTAAATTATCAATCCAAAAAACACATTCCGTGGGTCGTAAATTAAGATATGGGTCGTATAATGTATCGTACATGAGCCTCAAACTTAGGAAAAATTTATCAAGTCACATGGGCATTTACGAGACCTCATCTATAGGTCGCAAATCATTTTACAGGCTGTAGATGACCCTTCGTGATTTCTTCCAGTGACTCTTTTGAGTCATTTTTCTTAGTTTTCTCTAGGCCTCTACTCAAACTAGGTAGGATGAATTAGGAGGTATTACAAGGGATTTGAAAAAAACCTTCTTTCTCTGTTATACGTGATTCCTTTTTTTTTTTTTTTAAATATAGATTCGCCCTTGAGTTACATCCATCATAGCAAAATGTTTGAATAACTAGGAAAATTGAATGATATCGAAAACAAATGAGATAGCATGTTTCAAAAATTTCTCTTTCATTTATTATATTTAATTTCCAATCCAACATAAAACAGATGTTTATGAATCTATAAATATCATAAATTGTGTACAATTACTTTATAATAACAAAAAGGATGCAATAAAATGATCTGAGACGATAAAATTTCAAGATTTTGACAACTCTGATCTTTCTTTAATTGCATATTAAATCTATTATCGATCTAATGTATTCTTCATTCAAATGATCTTTAAGTTTCTTGACCAATTCAACTGCATCTGTCAGTGGATTTGAACATAACAATCCTGCTTTTGGTATTACAACCGGAGTAAGGAATGCATTATCATAATATCCAAGTGGCAATTCAAATTTCAGTGACTTTCCACGTATGTTAATAAGGTACATCAAACGAACAATTTCTTCCGAGTGCAAATCGAGAGCAATAGTACGACATTTCCATAAAAATATTAGTAACAACTCGAATTTCGTAAATTCAATATTTGGAGAAACTTGATTTCTAATTGCTTCCATCTCCTTACTTCCAAAGAAAAATGATCGTTGTGAAAAATCGTCTTCTATAGATTCCCATGCAATTCTTGATTCAATTTGCTCATCAAACTCATGGTGAGTGCATGTAATGCATGGTGGTATTCTAGCACTTGAGATCTCTTTGCCATACAGGTAATATCGAAGGTGTTGAAGCTCCTTGAATTGACTCACTTAATGCATTTAGGAACATTTTCAAGCCGTAGCCATCCATCATTGTGTGATTAAGTCTGAATCCAATAACGAATCCACCACAGCTAAAACGTGTAACCTATACATAGAGTTAAATTTTTGCAAATCTCTCATGAAATAGTTTTTTAATAACAAATTATAAAAAAGATTTAATTTATATAGAGTATTATTTACTTGAACTAACAAAAGAGGGCATCCAATGATTCCATCTGAACCAGAAACATTATGAAGTAGTAAATCCACGTGTGGACATGGTGGTTTAATAGTCTCACCTAACTTTTCAAGCTCCACATGTGCATTAGCTTCAATAAATATGATTCCTTCACTATTACAATTGACCATAAGCTTCTTATTAGGCCCTTCAATGAGCCTACCAGCTAATGGGTAGTAAAACACTAGTACTTTAGACAACCATCTTTGATAACTTCTGTAGGATCTTTGTCCTTCATTAAAGAGTTATATTTGTAAAACATTAATATTGGAACATGAAAACGTGCACTCCCTTGCTCATCTATTCCACAAAGATGTTTTGTGTCATGGGGTGTTTCAATTGCTGGAACTATTACTTTTGGTTTGTGATGTGTTACTGAAATTTGCATAGTAATTGTGTGTGCCATACGTGCTGTATTATTTGTGGGAGTAAATAAAATCCATATCTGGACTTGGTAAGCTTTAGGATTTCTATTAGATTTATTTGTAGTGGTGAAGAAGAAACGTTGTCATAAACATTTTGTATTTTATTGATGGTGAATACACGTATGGCTCTAAAACACATATTATCAATTTTTATTAACCCCACTCCAAATGTCTTTTAAAAAACGTTTTCCATTCTGTCCTTGTGAACAACATTGTCATAATTAAAAGGAAATTATTTTTTTACCCTTATGTGTAACATCAAAGAAAAAGCAGAAAATGAAATGAAATCAAATGGATCTTGGGCAGAGGTGAGGTGAAATTTTTGTGCAACAATTGGTCACAACAATAATGAGGATCACCTTTTAATTTACAAAAACAAGTAAGATGTATCCCATGAATGTGATTTATGTTTATTAGTTAACTGAAGTACCAAGCAGATTGGTAGGGGTATTGAGTTCCGGGTTGGAGTTAGATAGAATTAAAGAATTTGAAAAAAAATATTTTTTTTTGCTGTTATATATGGTAATTTTTTTTTATGTGTGTATAATAGATGTTAAACTTTTTTCGTTTCTTCATTTGTTTCATAAGCGAGATGAAATAAAAATAAAAACATTCTATGAGATTATTATTCTATATGTTAACTTCTATATATATATATATTCACCATTTTCATGCAAAAGATAAATTCAAAATTAACAAATTGTTACAATGGAAGGATGCAAAACCCGAAAGTAGAGAAAATAAAGAACACCAAATTTAATGTGGAAAAAACCCTCAAATCGAAGGTAACAACCATGGAATCGCTAAGATTAAAATTGCTCGACTATAACAATAAAAGGATTACAAATATTCTCCTAAATGACTACACGAGAATTTCCAAGCAAGGAGAAGTAGCAACTATACCAACAAAAAGAAGTACGAAGAAAAATACTATCAGAGCTACTATTCGGAACCCAAACTGGATGTTACTGACCTCTAAATCTGATCTTCATCATTCAAAACCCAAGATGTTACGAACACTTAGTCAAAATTTCATCCCGATCTAATAGTTAACGAATCGAAAAACACAAATTGAAGACTGCTAGTCGGAGAGGAAAAACTGTTGCGGAAAACACCCTTTTCTTTTTTCTTTTCTCTCTTGTTGAAAGATCTCTCAAAGACCTCTCTGATTTGCTAATATCTCTCAAAGATGAATAATGGTGAGCAACACATAATTATATAAAAAATTATCGTATATATAGATAATGAGTGGTACATATTCCTAAAGCCAAAACCAACTCCAAATAGGAATATTTAAATCCTTTTCCAAATAGGATTAGAATTCCAAACATTCTCCAATTAGGATTGAAAACTAAAAGAGAATAAAATTAAGCAATGAATCTTTGGCTAGAACATGGCTATTGCCCAACACTAATACCTTCTGCAGATCATGTATGGAATTACCTTAGAGCTATCACTCTAAGGAAGCCAAGTAATCTTTATGTGTATTTTACACTGGCCAAAGATCGTAAAAACTACAAATATTATTAGATAAATGAAATAAAGAATAATAATCTTTACGTGGAATACTTCAATATTTTGCTTACTACAAAATTGCTACAAAAACTAGTAAAACGCATTCCATGAATGCCACTTATGTTTATTAATTGTTTGAGCTATCAAGTGGGTTGGTAGCGGTATTGGATTCGAGTCAAAGTGTAACAATTCATCTTAAGATGTGAAGTCTCATATCAGCAAAACACAGGAGAAATATTATATATAAAAGTAAATATGTCTTAATTACCTACTACTGATGTGTTTTAAAGTCATGCGGCGTAGGCTCAAAGCGGACAATATCATTGGCGGGCTAAGTCGTTAAGATGGTATCAGAGTCATTCTTGTGTCATCCTTGTCAATGTGGGTCAGAGTTCAACTTGGTTTAGGTGAAACCCAGTGAGGTAGGACAAACCTCAATATTGAGTTTAGGCGAATTATGATACCCTAGAGATTTTGAAGTGAAACAAGTCATCAGACCTGATTCTACGAGAAGGTTTATAAGCCGTAAACTTGAGTACAACTCGTAGACCAGGTCGTAAAACGTGTTCTAGAAATTAAAAAATTTTGATCAAGTATTAAAGGGAGTTTACGATATAGAACATGGCCCCTAACATGTTCCACGAGTCATCTGTCAAGGCGTGGAACAAAATTCAGAAACCTATAATTTTGGTCCAGGTTCTACGAAAGGAAATAGGACTTGTAACTTGTTCCATGCGTTGTTTGACAATTAATAGAATGAGTATAAGAAACTAACAATTTTGATCTACTTTTCATGAGAGAGGACCACGATTCGCAACCTGTTTCACGAGTCGTAAATGGGGTTTCATGGTCCACTTCAGCAGCTTTTCTTGAGGGGTAATTTTGTCATTTTTCACACTTTTTAATTAAAATTCACGATGTGTTGAACTTTTTTAGACCCCTTATCAGTACCCTAAGGGTATGACTCCTCAAAAACACTTAGAAACTATAGAAAGCATCAAAGAAGGGGAGAAAGGTAAGGTTCCAAGCATGTGAGTCGGAATTCTTTGAAAGTTGATTGTTCTTCTATTTCTAGGTATCTAAGGCTAACCAAAACATGGATTTTGTACTTCCATGTGCCCCATACCCTGAATTGATGGAATTGTGACTTAATTGAGTCTTCAATGCATGTTTCTCAAGGTTTTTTCTTAAATTATAATGCACTTCTACATAATCTTGCATGAATTACTATTTTTATGAATTCACTACTTGAAATAGATGATTTTGCTATACTACATGAACCCTAGCTTGAATTCTCACTGTCATTACAAACATTCTTTAATTGAGCATGCATGAGTATGAATTGAGCCTAGAGAGTCTATAAAATCCCTAAATATTTTAACTCCATTCTTGCTTACTGAATGCTATGATTTAGAATGATGCACAACAGAGTCTCTATGAGTCAAGAGTTGAATCTTAAATGTGTAACCAAAGAGTCAATAGTTGATGTGATGATTTGAGTTGATAAATATCCAGATGTGACTTGTTGATTAAGAATGATTATCTTTTGAGCATTGAGTCTTAGGAGGAGTATCGAGCACCGAAAGAGTAACAGTAAGCCCAACTCAGACTCATTAACTATGTCACGAAGCATAGGTGATGACTAAAGCATTTCATCAGATGTTCCCTCTTGATTGGAAGTCCCTTAAACAAATAGCGGACCTGATTGACTGAATCCATTATGGATTCGATTCATTCTTTACTCTGGCAAGTACTGAAGGGCTGTGGAAACATCAACGAGATTGTTGTAAAATTACTGGCTCAGAGCCAGTGATTGTTATCGAATAAGAGAAACTTCCAAATAGGTCCCAAACTGATAGTACTCTGATTGGATTGATTTGGGTTGTATTGATTGATCATTGTCTACTCTTTACTCTTGCTTTAGATAGACATTTGACATTTTGATTGAGTATTCTTGAGCTATTGTTATTCTACCTTTGTCTGTTTCACTCGATCATTTTACATACCAGTATATTTCATATACTGACGTCCATTTCGATTTGCATCTTTTCATGATGCAAAGATAAGTATTAGAGATCATCAGCAAGTGCCTCGTTGATGATCTATTCGCATCTAGTTGATTGGTGAGTCCTCCCCTACTTCCGGAGGATGCTCATTTAGATTTCATCTAGCTTGAGTTAGTGCTTTAGTTCTTTTGATTTGGGTAGTCATGACCTGTCATGGTACCATCTAAACAGTTTAGTTAGAGGCTTCATAGAGTAGATTTGGGATTGATGATTTAGATATTGTCTAACTAGTTTTTTTCACACTACTCCTGTTGATTTGTTATTATTAGCTTATTTAAAGATTGTCCACCTTTATTTATCTTTTGTCCTCTGTTGATATTATCAATGTTGATTGATTAAATGCAATGAGGCCAAGTGGTTTGCTAGGGACTAGCAATAGTCTCTAAGTGTCAGTCACGTCTAGGGTATCCTCTCGGGGCGTGACACGAATACCATACGATGGGGAAGATCTTAATGAGGACGCTGAGTCCATAGAGAGGGTGTATGTAGCAACCCATCTTAAGATGAGGCACATCGGAAAAACATATGAGAGATATTGAGTATATAAGTAAACAAGTCGTACCTACTAGTGACGCGTTTTAAAGTCGTGCGGGTCTAGATCCAAAGCGGATAATATCACTAGCATGCTAGATCGTTACACAAAGCTAGATAGAATCAAGGAGTTCGAAAAAAAATCTTCTTTCTTTTATGGCTAAATTTCTTTTATATGCTTATAATAGATGTTCAACTTTTTTAATTTCTTCTTACATTTCGTAAGGGAGATGAAATACAAAAAGGAAATTCCATGAGATTATTACTCAACATCCTAGCTTGCACATAGATAATCCACCATTTTAATATAAAAAATAATTTTTAAAATTAAATAATACCTCAAATTAGATAGATTATGTTAATCACAAATTTTATTTTAAAATTATTAAGTTATTCTTATTTGATCCTTGAGGGGTGGCTTAATAGTTTAGGCTTAGAATTTCATTTTAGAGATCTAAAGTTTTGAAACCTCTTACCAGCAAAAGTAAGAGCTTTGTTTTTTCGATTGAGCTCGTCTTTTCAAACTTGTCTAGGATATGTCACCCCTCCTATAGATGTATGGAATCACCTTAGAGCTACCAAGGTAAGGAAGCCAAGTAATTTTTATGTATATTGCCTACTGGCCAAAGTTTGTAAAATATTAAAAATAATATTATTTCATATGTGAAAATAATAATTTATTTTTTTATGATAAAAAAAATGCTCTCCTTTGAGGTGCAAAGAATGGTAAAAGGTTGACACATATTAATTGTGTTAAATAAAATGGCAAAGTAACACTACTGCTACCTATACGTGAGGTAATATTGAGTGTTAAATAAAATTATATAATTTAATATGTGTATTTTGCTTACTAAGAAATTGCTAAAAAAATAAAAAAATAAAAAATTGAAAGATGCAAAAACAAGTAAAACGCATTGCATGAACGCAATTTATGTTTATTAGTTAACTGCGCTATCCTGTGAGTTGGTAGGGGCATTGGGTTTCGGGTTGAAGCTAAATAGAATTAGAGGAAAACTAAGCTTGAATCCTTTTAAATCAAATTATTTATATTCATATACCCCTTTACATTTTGTATCTTCATATTATTAGAATTTTGTCCCCCTAATATTAAAATTCGTGCGATAACATCATGCTGACATCATCACCTGCGTGTATGATATACTTATGGGGTATACATATACCAAAAGGGTATCACAGATGATTAATTTCAGTCCTATATGATACCGATATGACATAAATATATCGGCAGAGTATATAACAAATATAATTTATACTAATTTAGAGTTTAATAATTTTTTTATTTGTTTCTTAAAAATAAAATTCTATATATCGATGGGGTATCAATATATCACCAGAGTATCACTAAGGATTGAGCTCATTCTATATAATAGCACTATGGTATATATATACCGCTAAAGTATATTCTATAGTATTTCTGCCGACGTCTGCATGCGAAATAGAGTAAGTGGGTAGAAAGGTAAATAGTTTGAGTAATGGGATCATTAAGGGTAAATAGTTTAGATTGAATTTATTAAGGGTAATAATTTCAAATTAGGTCTATTTAATACACTTTTTCCTCAGAAGTTCGAAAAAAAAATCTTCTTTCGTTGTTATAATATGATTCCTCATTTTATACATAAATTCACCCCCGCATTACATTCACCTTAGCAAAATGTTAGAGTAACTAGAAAAAATTAAATGCTATTAAAAACAAATGAGATTGCATGTTTCAATTTTTTTTCGTTCTTTCATTATATTTAATTTCCAACAAACGTAAGAGAGATGCTTATGAATCTATAAATATCATATGTTGTGAAAAGTACTTTGTAATTAAAAAAAAAATACAATATTACAAGCTCCATAATTTGGAGAGTCCTTCCATATTTTGGAAAGTCATCTTGTAGACAACTTCTTGATATTTTTTCATGGCTAGTGGAGATAGCCTATGATTTGGCTTTACCACTGAGATTATCATTAGTATATTTTGATCACACTCAAGTTACAATTTTTTTTTAAGATAAAGCGATTGTTGTCAAAGTAATAAACCTAGGCAAGATTAGGGTAAAATCCCATATAGAATACGAAGACTTTCCAAATCGAATCACTAATAAACAATTAAATATTAACTAGTTCAATTAAAGGGGAGGAGGGGGGGGATTGCAATGATTGATAAGAATTTAAACTAAACTAACTAAATGGAAGACAATCAATAATGGAAAGCAACTTGGGTATTGTGTTCTCCATGATTCACTAACTCAACATCCCCAGATATCACAATTCTCAACTAGAACATTGCATGCAAGACAGTAATTTAAGTTCTTCCAACCCTTTGGTCAAAGGTGAAGGTTGGGTTTCACTATGGGACTTGGCCCATCTCCATAGTGTGCTATACTAACCATTACCCATAGTCCCAGTCAACCTCCCCTTGGTCTAGTTCGATTGATTAGACGAGAATACATCATTGAATCCTGTTAATCAATTTCTTTTCCTATTCATTACCACCTGGATTGGGAAGGTAACACTAGGCAAGTTATAATGTTGGTCACCACAAGAAAACATGCAAAATGAAGAGAATTGATTAATACATGCAAGTACCCATTCTAAGAATTGAAAATAATCCGGGTCTATTTGGTTAGATCTTCATGGTTACCACAAGTCCAAGTTGTGGGTTTAGCTACTCGTGTTATGGAAAGATAAAGAAACTATGAATTGAGAAAACATAATTAATCTCTTACCCAAGTAGATTGAAGAACAAGCAAACTCAATTTATATTGAGAATCACAAGGTTGAAGATACAATGAATCCACAAGTGTATTCTCTTCGCCAATATTTAGTCTCCAAGTCTAAAACACTAAAAATGCTCTAATTTCGCGCTCTCTATCTAAGTCTATTATAATGCTTCCTAAAAATAACCTAATTATACTATTTATAGTATTTAAATGCAAGTCCCTAATAATATTAAATAAACTGATCGGCGTCTTCTACAACTCACAGTTACGACTCGTAACTGGGTTTACGAGTCGTAATCAGGCTTTTTTGTTTAGCTTCTTGAATCTTATACTTCACTACTATGAAACATCTTCATGAGTCGTAGTCTGATCTACGACTCGTATTGTCCTCTCATAGTCTATATCTGCATCACTTGGTCCAACACTGAAAAGCACTGGAAATATCTACGAAATCCCTCAATACAACTCGTAAAGTGAACTACGAGTCGTAAAGTGGTCTCGTGTCATTGAACTTCAAATCTTCAGACTTTTATCCAACACTGGGATTCCCTACGAAACCAACTCTATGACTCGTAGAAGGCTCTACGACCTGTAAAGAGTCTCGTAAGTTTGCAAAAACCACAAAAAGTCTTTAATGTTTCTAAAATTGTGCCAACTTGCTTTGCTTGTAAAAACAAACACAAAAACACATAAAAATCATAAATGTCACATTGAGAAAACACAAACACTCAAGTTTTAGGCATCAAATGTGTTTTATTTTGACAGCACATCAACACCCTCAACTTAAAATTGTTCCTTTTCCTAAAGCGATGACTCAATCTAACTAGATAACACAACAACACACAAAACATAACTTAATCGCATATATCTTGTACAATTCAGGCTCATGTACCCACACAAACTTTTCAAAATAAGATCAGATAATTATGGCAAACTAAAACATAATGATGCATCTGACAACACAACTATGAAAAGCAAGAGAATATCCATAATCCATAATCACTGAACAAGTCAAATCCTAACAATGTGATGCAGACGCCCTCACAGAAAGAAGTCCATGTAACACACTTAATGATGATTTCAAAATTTTTAGCACTGGGACTATACAAATATGCTCACACTCATAAAGATATTCATGCACATTGACTAAGACCATAGGTTGCCCCTATACTCATGACTCAGATTTTCAACTAGCCAGAATAGGATCACTCTAGAACTTACTAGACTTGTAACGTAGGCTCATAGGGCTTTGGTAGGGAATTTTTGGAAACACAGTGACTAAAGACCATGCTTGAACCATATTTTCATCACTTTTATCTTACCAAATCAATCAATTTCACTTTATTATCCCTTTTTCTTCATATTCAAGCTTTTTCGGGTATTTTTTTCTCATTTTTCTGCTTTTGCCTCATTTACACAAATCATTTTGCTTTTAATCACAATCTAAGACGTCTTTTTCTTTTTCTTTCTCCCGGTACATGATTTTCTTCTTTTTCTACTCATTCCCAACTCACCACCTTATTTTTGTGATTTTACCTCTACACTGGCCACCCTTAACTTAGGCTTTTAGCCTATATTGAAGTACACAATATCTATTCCCCAAACCAGGGCCACTTTTGTTAGCCACCCTCAAGTTAAGTATTTTGCCTCAGTCAAGGTTCACAATGCTCAAGGACAAAACCAGGGTCAATCTCAAGGCTCATCACTAGACAAGGCTAGGCAAATTAGGTATTTTAGAAAGAAGTGGTATATGCAAGACTCAAATTTTTGGAATAAGGGATAAAGCATCATTTGGTTGGTTATTTAGGCTAAAGTGGACTAATTTCAGAATAAAGGCCTAAGATCACTTCCTAATCCATTTAATCTACAATCCAACTTAGAGTAACAGGGCAAGTTCTGAATTAGCACAAAATATGCATGAATCTGGCAAAATAAGCTCACTCACACATGACATTGCATACATTATCAACAAGAAACTCATTGATCATGCTTCATATCTCAATTATCCTCACTAATCAGGACAAATATTGCCAAACACCCAAATATGTATGGTTGCAATGTAACTACTAATCAGATATTTTCTGTGGGTACCATTTTTCAAATCATAATATAAAACATCAAAAACAAGTTGTATGACATAAGTATAAGTACTATATGTCATATATATTATCTAAACATTCTAAACATGCTGGTCTAATAGAAATTAAATATCCACGAAGAAAAAGAATACAGGCAAGAAAACTCGGGATCAAAATTTAAGGTAATTATGGACCATAAGTTACTCATACTTCACCAATGTCCATAACTTCCCACACCCCATCGAAAAAAATTGTATGTTGTCCTCAATGTACAAAGTCAAAATCAAAGTAAATGCAAGGGGTCAGAAACATATCTCGGTGCCTAAGCACCGGCCTCGGGTTGTATCTGGTCATCTTCCTCCTGGGGGGTGGTAAGCACAGTAGCCGATCTCTGTCCGGATGGGCCAATACCCATCGCCCTGTCATGCTCCTGGGCTAGCCTCAGCTCCTCCCTCTTGCCTCGATATCCTCAAAGCTAGCCCAAGGTCATCCTCCTCATCCTCGTTATCATCCTTACGGCCCGTCCATACGGCTCATCACCCTCACCATGGTTTGTGTGGTGAGCCGTGGTGCGACACTTGGTCAAAAATAATTTCTCCACACCAAGATTGTACCATACTTACGATTTTCTTCATCCTTGAAGGTCATACGGCTAGTATCACTGGGCATAACTCCCTCATCCGAACTCCAAATGAAGTGAAACCAAGTACGTTGGAAAGCTAATTCAAAGATCTTTAATTTGGTAGGTCGTGGGCCACCCAGTTCATTTGGTGCTAAGAGATATGTTCATTTAAAGTTGACCTTTTTAACTCATTCAAAAATGACTCAAAGCAACTTTAGAAAAGGAAAAATTGATAATTTAACTGAAAATACTAGAAATGACCTTCAGGGTCATTACAATATGATAGATGTTGAACTTTTTTCATTTCTTCTTTCATTTCATAAGAGAGATGAAATATAAATAAGGACATTCCATGAGAT
>JAOTQR010019365.1:0-53288 GCA_025774065.1 Solanum ossicruentum
TTACACTAATGGAAGATTCTGAAATGTTATTTTGTTACAAAACTTGTTGAGGAACATTAATGTTTCACAACTAATATACTATTCAATATTCTTTATTAACTGATTATCTAACTAGCATCATTGCAAAAAATATAAAGAGTCATGCTTGTCTTTTCTCCTTAATGCAAAAGTTAAGGGCGTAACTAATTGGATTATTACCTGAAGGGAGTCAGTTCTTGCTCTTCCTCGACGCCATCAGGTATGCTCTCTTCATGGTCTACTGGTTTTTCTTTTTAACCTAGATATGTATTCAGTTAACAATTGTACTATTTATTTTAATTAATATGGGATAATATAGACTTGTATATAGATATCCACTTTAGTCTATAAATTAAATTAATTATTTAAAACTATCACTCAACTAAATAATATAAATTATGGAATAGAGTCCAAATACTCTTTTTAAATATTTCAAGATAAATCTTGTAGGGAACCAAGAGAACTAATTCTCAAAATAACCTAACGGGTCATTACACCTTTACAACTCTTTCAACTATTCCAACCAAAGTAGATAAAAATTTGGAGTAGTTACACCCACCTGAGCATTATGTTGATTTTGTCATTGCTTTAGAGCCAAGAACTAAGCTCATCTCTATCTCACTGCATTGAATGGCTCTTGCTGAGCTTAAAGATCACTACATTCAGTTATAGTGTCTTTTGGATTAGGGATTATTCGACCAAGTGTGTCTCTATTGGATGCCGCTATTTTGTAAGCTAAAAACTTGGACGGGCCCCTACATATGTGCATTGACTGCAAATACCTGAATAAGGTGATGGTGACAAATAACTACCCTTTATTGTGCATTGATGATCTATTTTATAAATTTTTGGGAGTTGTAGTTTTTTCTAAGATTGATTTAATGTCGGGATACAATTAGTTGAGGATCAGAGAAGTATATATTCCTAATACTACCTTCGTACGTGTTACAACCACATGATTTCCTAGTTATGTCATTCAGGTTGGCTAATGCTCCTGCAACTTTTATGGACTTGATAACGTGGGTATTTAGACCACATTTGGATTTTTTTATGACAGTTTTTATTGATTATATCCTTATATTTTCTCGAAGTAGTGAACAAAATTCCCAACACTTGTTGGTTGTACTCTAGACACTGAAGGATCACTAATTGTATGCCAAAATTTTTAAATATGAGTTTTGGTTAGGGTTCATGGCATTTCTAGGGCATGAAGTGTCCAAGGATGGTGTTATGATTGACCCGATGAATGTTGAAGGCATCCATGGTTGGGCTTGGCCTACTTCTGTTACTGACATTCAGAGTTTTATTAGATTACATGGGTATTATAGATGCTTTATCTAGGGGTTTTCTACTATTGTCACCCCGCTAACACGATTGACTCGCCATGGAGTTTCATTTGTGTGGATCGAGGATTGTGAGTCTATTTTTCAAAGGATTAAGGACTTATTAACTAAAGCTTCTATTTCTAACTTTCCCAATTGAAGGTGAGCATTTTGTAGTGTACTGTGATACTTCCAGGATTGACTTTGGTTGTGTGTTATAGCCTATGGATCTAGACAGGTATACCTTCATGAGCTATATTACTATACCAATGGTTTAAAGTTGGAAATGGTAGGGTTTGCACTCAATATTTAGTAATATTATTTGTATGGGGTTAACTGTGAGATTTATACAAACCGTCGCAGCCTGCAACACATTATCAGCCAATGTGACTTGAATTCCAAGAAGAGGCAGTGGATTGAGTTGTTAGCTAATTATGACAACTTTATCCTATACCATCTAAGATAGACAAACATAGTGATAGTTGCTTGTCACGACCCAAGCCTAGGTCGTAAATGTGACACGGTGCAAGGGGAACCCAAATGGACCCCAAGCAAGCCTCTTAGAACATCTTTACACATCCTTGGTCGCGAAAGCAATAGAAACAATATAAAAGAGTAAAAATAGGGGGAAACGTGACTAAGGAAAAAACTTGTACAACATCATAATCAACGAAAACAGCGAATCTCATATCATAGACATCAAGAACAATAGAGTCAAGGCTCTTAACACAAATACATAACATGTCCAACAAACACATCTGATACATAGATAAGAGCAGGGGCCAAGAAAAAGCAGCTGGGCTCACCCTCATAGTCAAAATAGAAAATAAAGAAGAGTGTCCCAATACATAATAAGAGTAACAAAAACTAAGGTCCCCGTAGTGGAGGACTCACCACAAGCTTGAGTAGTATCGAACTAGCCATGTGGTGGAGGATGATCAACTTGAGCACCGATTCATACATGGTGACATCATGTAGGCATAGAGTATGTGTTAGTACATTTGAATGTACAAAGTATGTAGGATGTAATGCAACAAGAATTAGGTATCATAGTCAAAATGCGTAACAATAGGCAAAAGGCATAATATAACAATCTGACAGGTATGATCAATGCACAAGTAAAACATGCTTAAGTAGCTCATATCAATGCACAAGTAAAACATGCTTAAGTAGCTCATGTTCATATATTATATCATATATATAGAAGATACCAAGCTATATTTCTAAAGTACAAACCCCTTGGTAGGTTGGTGATGATACCGCCCTATCATTTAGGAGGTGAGGTACAAATACCTCATTAGGTTGGTGATGATGCCGCCCCATCACCTAGGTGGAGAATTACAAACCCTTCGCTAGGTTGATGAGTACAAACCCCATCTAGGTTAGTGATGACTCCACCCCATAACTTGGTGGAGAAGTACAAACCCTTCCGTAGGTTGATGAGTACAAACCCCCATCTAGGTTATCCGGGTTCTTAGTCCCTCCGGATTGGGCATGGTCTAATGCAACACTTTATATAGAATTTATCATATATATAAGCTCATGTAATCATCATATAGGAAATCATATCATATCTCATTATTTGGACCTTCACTTCCTCAAGAAACCATAACCGGACACTTTATCGAACACTTAGAGAGTGTATAATGCTAGTATAAAACCATGAAATAAAGAGATGAAATAATACAAGAAAATCCTTTGTAAAACTATCAATCAACACCTTGCAACATCCTCAAGCAATATACAACAAAGCCCCTCACCAAGTCTTATAATAGATCTAAGATTTATAGCTCAAAACATAGAAAAACAGTCATAATTTTTCATAAGTTTAGCAGTGTGCAGTTAATTTCATAATATGCAAGACCCATTTGTAAATTCACTTTAAATCCTACAATTTCAGAGAAAGGAGGTATCATGGGAGAAAGAAAGCTATGAAAGAAACCCACATACTTTAGCTTGGAGATGAACTTGGTGAACTTTGGAGATGGAGACTTGAAGCTTGAAGAAGAACCTTGAAGGAAAACCTTAGTTCTGGATTAGGGTTTGAGACTTGAATTTGTGGAGTAAAAATATGGCTAAGTGTTTAAGTGAGTATTGGGAAGTATTAAAAGGATAATATGAGGCTGAAAAAAGGCTAAGTATAGGTAAAAACACATTTGGGAACACTTAGGCCTAAGACTTAAAATCCTTGGACAACATAGAAATCACTACACAAGAAAATACACCTCTCCACGTCACAAAAAGGACACGGAGACAACTTCTCTTCATCTGCGCGCCCTTGGCGCGTCATGCAAAGGCGTAGATAGCTCACTAGAATTTTCCACTTGAAAATAATTGCCATTCTTTTGCTCCTGAATCAGGCTTAAATCTTTTTTCTCCTAATTTTGACCCCTTGAACTATAATATGAAGTTGGATTTTTGAAATAGAAAATAAAGTTTGAGATATATGGAATTTATAATTCTCGGTATTGTGAGGCACATTTTGAGTCACTTTTTGGGGTCTTTTCAATATCTCCACCTTTGGAACATTTGAATGATAAGGGGACTTAGAATTAGTACCTTAGGCTTTAGTGGACTGGAAAAGATAAGGATACCGCTTTAGTATGTCCTCTTCGGCCTCCCATGTAACACTTTTGACTTGTTGGTTCGTTCAAAGGACCTTAACATATGCCACCTCCTTATTCCTCAATCTCTTCACTTGCCTATCTACAATTTGAACTGGAACCTCCTCATAGGTCAAGTTATCCTCAACAACAGCCACAGTATCAAGAGGCATAATAGCATTAGGATCAAAAGCATATTTTTCAGTATAGAGACATGGAATACCGGATGAACTAAATTCATTTCACTAGGAAACTTCAATTCATAAGCTACCTTGCCAGCCCTCCTCAAGACCTCATAAGAACCAACATATCTTCGACTCAACTTCCCTTTTTTACTAAAACAGACCACACCGTTCATTGGAGAAACTTTCACATAAACTCAATCACCCACTTTGACTTCTAGGTCTCTTCTTCTTACATCGACATACGATTTTTGACGACTTTGGGCCATTGTCAACCTTTCCCTAATCATTCTAACCTTCTCAAGAGCCTCCATAACCAGATCCGGTCCCAATAAAGCCACCTCTCCAACCTCAAACCAACCAACCATTGACCTACAACTCCAACACACAAGCCCTTAGCATATTCTCAAGTGTTTGAATGGTTCTTTCAGCATGGCCATCTATTTGGGGGTGAAAGGCCGTACTAAGGTGAACTTTTGTACCAAGACCCCTTTGAAAAGACCTCAATAAGTGTGAAGTGAATTGTTAACCAAAATCCGATATTATGGACAAACGAACCCATGCAACCTTACTGACTCATGGATGTACAACCATGCATGCTCTTCAGCGCCATATGTGGTCTTAACTAGTAGAAAGTGGGTCAGTTTCATCATCCTATCAACCACCAGCCATATGGAATCAAAACCCTTCCAAGTATTGGGAAAACCAACCACAAAATCAATATTAATCAGCTCCCACTTCCAAGTAGGAATCTCTATGTCTTGGGTTAGGCCACCTTACTTTTGATATTTGGCTTTGACTTGTTTTCAACTATGGCAACCAAAAATGAATTTGGCAATGTCCCTCTCCATGCCTCCCCACCAATACACATCTCTCAAGTCTCTACACTTTTTGGTGGAACTGGGATGGATAGAATGAGAATAATTGTGACCCTCACCAAGGATCTTCTCCCTCAAACCATCAACACAAGGCACACACAACCTACCTTGGTACCTAAGGGCACTATCTCCCCCTTGGGAGAAAACCTCTACTTTGCCCTCTTTCACCAAGGCCTTTAATTCAAGCAAGGAGGAGTCAAGATCTTGATTTTGCTATCACCTCATCAACCAATGAAGACTTAGACCCATCAACAACCACCACATCATCATCACCAACCTTATCCAACCTAACCCCCAATCTAGCCAATTGATGCACCTCCCTAGCCATCTCCCTATCACTACCACTAACATGAGCTAGGCTACCCATAGACACCGTATTCAAAGCATTCGCCACCACATTTGCCTTATCCGCATGATAGTACACACTCATATCATAATCTTTAAGAAGTTCTTACCATCTCCTTTGCCTCAAGTTGAGATCATTTTGAGTGAAGACATATTGGAGGCTCTTATGATCAGTGAACACATCCACATGCACCCCACACAAGTAGTGACACCAAATCTTTCATGCAAACACAATGGTGGCTAACTCTAGATCATGGATAGGGTAGTTACTTTAATGTGCCTTGAGTTGTGTAGAACTATAAGCTATGACTTTACCATTTTCCATCAAATACAACCTAAACCAACCCGAGAAGCATCACAATATATGACAAATTCCTCAAGCCCATCCGGTAGTGACAATATAGGAGCGGACACAAGCTTGTCTTTCAATGTTTGGAAGCTCCACAAACATTTATCAATCCACACAAATATAACCTTCTTTTGTGTCAATTTTGTTATAAGGAAAGCAATGGAGGAGAACCCAAACCTTCTATAATAACCAGTTAAGCCTAAGAAGCTCCTAATATCCGTTAGAATCAATGGTCTAGGCTAATTTCTAATCACATTGGTCTTCTCAGGGTCCCCTTAATACCATCTCCTAACACCACATGACCCAAGAATGCAACCTCCTTCAACCAAAATTTGCACTTGTCATATTTCATATAATTCTCCTCCCTCAATCTCTGCAACACGACCCTCAACTGCACCATATGCTCCTCCCTACTATGTGAATAGATCAGAATATCATCAATGAAGACCAAAACAAAGGAATCAAGGTATGATTTGAAGACCCTATTCATTAGGTCCATGAAGATGATCAGTGCATTGGTTAACCCAAAAAACATCACAACAAACTCGCAATGCCAATATCTAGTACGGAAGGTCGTCTTGGGAATATCACACTCCCTCACCCTTACTTGATAAGACCCGCACTGAAGATCAATCTTAGAGAAAAAACTAGTCCCTTGTAATTGGTGAAACAAATCATCAATCCTTGGAAGAGGATTCCTATTATTGATGGTGACCCTATTGAGTTGCCGGTAGTCAATGCACATTTTAAGAGACCCATCCTTCTTTTTCACGAACAACACCAAAGCATCCTCAAGGTGATTTTCTAGGTATAATAAATCCCTTCTCTAATAAATCCTTCAATTTCTCTTTTAACTCTTTAAACTCCATTGGGGCCATACCGTAAGGGGGAATAGAGATAGGCTGAGTTTCTGGGAAGAGGTCTATACTAAAATATATCTCCCTTTCGGGAGGGACATCGAGAAGGTCATTTGGGAAGACATCAAGGAACTCTTTTACAATAGGAACCGACTCTATAGAAGTGACATTGGACTCCACATCTTTAACCCTCACAAGATGATAAAGACACCCCTTAGAGATCAACTTACGGGCTTTAATGCATGAAATGAATCTACCCTTGACCACCTCATCTTGACTTTCCCACTCAAGGATGGGTTCACTAATGAATTGAAACTTGACCCTATGGGTTTTATAATCAATAGAATCACAGTAGGCATGCAAACAATCCATTCCAACAATGACATCAAAATCTACCATGTCTAATTCAATAAGATCATAAGGAAACAACTTATGCAAAATGCAAATAGGACAACTTTCATAAACTTTCCTAGCAATAATAAAGGCACCAGTAGGAGTAGACACTTCATATGACTCATGTAACAACTCGAACTCAACATGGAACTTTTTCGAAACAAAAGGGGTAACAAAGGAGAGAGTGGCACCTGATCAATCAAAGCACACACTTCAAAGTCAAATATTTTCAACATACAGTTTACAACATTGGGAACCTCACCAACCTTTTGCCTCTATGTAGAGCATAAAACTAATTGTGCCTCGAGGCACCACCTCTACCAATGGGAGTGCATTTGTAGCCCAACCCTTGCCACAGTTTCTTGGATATTCTTTTCTTTTGTGAGCAAGCTTCCCACAATCAAAGAATGTATTAGAACCCTTTAAACATAGGCCCCTATGACTCTTCCCACATGTAGGACACACATCTATAGGAGCTACAACACCACAAAGTTGAGGCCTAGGGAGGTCATTTGCAAACCCCCTAATGAGAAGGCATTTGGCCTTGATGAAATTTATCACCCTTTTGGAATTTACCCTCAAATCGAGCCCTCTTCTCCTCATGCCCCCTTCTCTTCCTCAATTTCTCCTCCTCCATTTGCTTGGCATAGGTCATCAACCTGGATCAGTCTATATCACTAATTTGCATGGCGAACTGGAATTCTTTACTTACCAAGTCGGAGACCCCCATCATAAACTTATTCATCATAGATCTAGGATCGGCCACCAAATGAAGAGCATACTTTGAAAGTTGCTTAAACTTGAGGGCGTACTCCCACACACTCATAGCACCTTCTTTCAAGTTATGAACTCTACCATCTTAGCTTCCCTAAAATCAAGATGAAAAAATCAATTAGGAAAGAAAATTTGAACTCCTCCCAACGCACTACATTAACAATTCCTTTCTATCCCTTCCATTGATCATACCATATTTGGGCTACCCCTTTAAATTGGTATGCCGCCAACTCTGCCTTTTCATTTGACCCAACACCTATGATATTCAAGATCTTCTAGACCTCATCAATGAACTCTTGTAGATCTTTATCCACCTTTGACATATAGAAAACCAGAGGATTCATCCTCATGAAGTCCCTTACGCTAGCTCCCTAAGTAGCATGAGGTTCTTGGGCCCCTTGATTGACTTGGTTGGCCACCACTTGAGCAAGAATAGTGAGAGCATCCCAGAGCTCACCATTGGTAGGTTGCTCCTTGGGAGTTTGGGCCCTTCTTCCTTGAGTGCTAGGCATGATCTAGCATAGTGAAGAACAAATGTTAGGGGAAAAAAACTTACCACAACTCTATAGCATGACTTAAAACATGAAGAAGGGAAACATTTCCTAAAACGTCTCATAGTCTCCTACTCATAGTCATGCCATACTTCACAACCATGAATAGGACTCTAGTCAACACGATGTGTTGGACTCTGAGGATCTATCAACCTAGTTCTCTGATACCAAGTTTTTCATGACCCAATCCTAGGGCCTAAACGTGACAAAATGCAAGGAGAACCCAAGGAGACCCCAAGTAAGCCTTTTAGAACATCATTACAGATCCTTGGTTACGGAACCAATTGAAACAACATAAAAGAGTAAGAATAAGGGGCAACAGGAGTAACGAAAATCTTGTAAAACATCAAAATCAAGTGACAAGAGTCAAGCTCATTTCATAGACATCAAGAACAATAGAGTCAAGGTTGTTAATATAGATATATAACATGTCCAACAAATACCTCTAATATATAGATAAGAGCGGGGGGCCAAGAGAAAGAAATGGGGCTCACCCTCATAGTAAAAATAGAAAATAAAGAAGAGTTTCTTAGTGCATCATAAGAGCAAAATAGACTAAGGTCCCCGAAATGGAGGACTCATCACGAGCTTCAGTAGTATCAAATTAGTCACGTGGAGGAGGATGATCAACTTGGGCATTGGTTCCTACATGGTGACATCATATAGGCATAGAGTATGTGTTAGAACTTTTGAGTGCACTATGTATGTAGGCTGCAATGCAACAAGAATTAGGCATCATAGTCAAAAGGAGTAACAATAGGCAATAAGCATAATGTAACACTATGGCATGTATGATCAATGCATAAGTAAAAGATGCTTAAGTAGCTCATGTTCATATAGGATATCATATGTGTAGAAGAGACCAAGCTAGATTTCCAAAGTACAAACCCCTTAGTAGATTGGTGACGATGCCACCCAATCACTTAGGTAGTGAGGTACAAACCCCTCACTAGGTTGATAATGATACCGTCCTATCACCTAGGTGGAGAAGTACAAATCCTCCCCTAGGTTATGTCATACAAACCTCCATCTAGGTTAGTGATGATCCGCTCCATCACTAGGTGAAGAAATATAAACCTTTTCTGGGTTGACAAGTACAAACCCCCATATAGGTTATCCGGGTTCTTAGTCCCCCCGGATCAAGCTCATTTCATCATCATATGGGCAATCATATCATATCTCTTGCTTTGGACCATCAATTCATCAAGAAACCATAACCAGACAATTTACCTATCATTTAGATAGTGTGTAATGCTAGTATAAAACCATGAAATATAGAGATTAAATCACTTAAGAAAATCCTATTTAAAACAATCTATCAACGCGTTGCAACACCCTCAAGCAATATGCATCAAAATCCCTCCTCAAATCTTACAATAGATTTAAGATTTATAGCTCAAAATGTAGCAAAACAATCAAAATAGTACATAGGTTTAACATAATGTGCAGTGAATTTCATAATATGCAAGACCCATTAGTAAATTAACTTTAAATCACGCAATTTGAGTGAAAGGAGGCTTAGGTATCATGGGTGAAAGTAACCAATAAAAGAAACACACATACCTTAGCTTGGAGATAAACTTGGTGAAGATTGGAGATGGGGACTTGAAGCTTGAAGGAAAACCTTAGTTCCGGATGAGGGTTTGAGACTTGAATTTGGGGAGTGAAAATATGGCAAAGTGTTTAAGTGAGTATTTGGAAGTGTTCAGGATGATATGAGGGTAAACTAAGGCTACGCATAGGTAAAAGCACATTTGGAAATACTTACGCCAAAGACTTAAAACCCTTGGACCGCACAGAAAATCACTAGACAGAAAAATATACCTCTTCGCGTCGAGAAGAGGATGTAGAGAAAACTTTTCTTCATCTGCGCACCCTTGGCGCGCTGCACTAGGGCTGTGGATAGCTCACTAGCATTTTACCACTTGAAAAATCATAATTGCTATTATTTTGCTCTTAAATCGGGGTTAGACCCCTTTCCCCCTAATTTTTATCCCCTGAACTATAATATGAAATCGGATTTTTCAAAATAGCAAATGGATTTTGAGATATATTGAATTTAAAATTTTTGGTATTCTGAGGAACATTTTTCGCACTTTTTGGGGTTGTTTCATTTCTTTGAGCTGAAAGGCTACCAGCATAGGCAACCTAGCATATATACCATAGTGGCCTGACCTAGGGACCTTGTTCTCACACGGTGAATGAGATACCTGAAGGCACCTCACCCAAGCGATCTTAAGAATTCATAGGCATAAACATAAACAAAAGGGGAAGCAAAATGGGGAAGGATCTGTGGGCCTTTTTAAGATAATGAAGCAAGATATGAAGGCATGAATAACTAACATATTTTTGTCAAGAAATAATACTACCTAACATATCAACAGAAGAAACTAGTAACGGTCAATTTTCATCAAGTAGAAATACACCAATGTTTAATAATGTAGTAAGAATGCCTCATAGTGCCATAAATAAATCATCTCAAATTAAACTACATGGTAGAAAAGAAAACTGCAGAGTCCTGAACAAAGGGCTCAACAAAAATGAAAGTGTTTGTCTTGGACACCAACAACTAGTCACAAACCGATGTAGGAATGTCTATCCCTACATGGTTAAATCATATAGGTAAAATACATGTTAGTATGTTGGAATGTACTAAGTATGTGAGATGCAGTGCATGTATGAAATTGTAATTCCATTGGTAATAAATATAACATTCAAGTATGTATGAGATGAAAATTAAATAAAGTGAGCTTAAGAATGCACAAAGAATAAAGCTCAATATGAGTAAGAGTCAGTGCATGAGAAAACACATGTACGAGAATCATAAACTTGTGGGACAGGACCTTAACCAAGATGTAGGACCATGTGAGCTACTACATGGAATCAAACATAACTACCCCCTATGCTGACACGAGGAGACCACTTGCCAAGTGGAACCATGTCAACTTCACTTGCATCTTCATAACATAAATAGCCTAAGTAGTTCCACTAGTCTAGCCTACGAGGGTTCTTATGGTGTCACATATTTAGGGACTATAAGATTTATATTTAATGGGTCATGCCTCAACTAACGAGAAGAATCCCAATCTCAAGTCTAGTCGGTGCTAAGTGATCCCACAAATTCTTTAAAAGATAACTTAGAATCATCAGCATCAATCATAGGATTAGCTCAAACTTTAAGAACCTCCAAGTGAGTATTATGCATCTTGGGGACCTTCTTAAAACACACTTAGGCCAACTGTCAACATACTTATATCTTTGACAATTAATAACTTTAAATGCATCTTTAATTCCCTGACCATCATCATAAATTATGCAAGACATTACTTAAAAACTAGGTGGGCTAGAATTATAAATAGAGAAATTAGAAATTATTGAAATATACTCTTTTGGAAACATGTAAAACAACTCACATCGTACCAACAACAAAACCTATCATTGGAATCATCATCAATAGCTTGTAATCATGCATATAATTAGTAATTGTATCATAGGATAACATGAATATCATTTAGTATCATAAAACATCATGAAATTATCATAATTAAGGCTAGCAACGGATAGGGTTTTTTCTGATAAGGCTGACAACAGATAGGGTTTTTTTCGATCTAGTCCGATTCAATTCCCATTCTGGTTGATCTGGTTTTGATTGCACTAGCAAAGAATCGACACAATACTAGAATAGGTACCAAAACAGTTTTGGGGTTTTTAAATAGTTGAGCTAATTTTGGTAAACCCTATTTCGGACCGGTTTAAACGATCACGTTTCTCCAGCATATTAGGAAATGGCTATATAGTCATTTTAAGCTTTTCTTTTACCATTAAGGGGGGAACTAATGGCTACACATATCTCCTCACACCTTTACACCCCTCTACCCCATTACTCCCTAATAATATAAATGTAACTCATTTTCTTCCATTTTTTCAACAAATTCAATCTCTTCTCTTACAATTTCTCTCAACTCTGAAGTCTGAACTCTCAATCTCTCTTATTCATTAGAAATTTATTTTTTTGATATTGATTAATTGAAATTTGGAGATTTTTTTTGAAGTAAGTTGAAACACCCCTCATGTGCTTTGAAACTCCCCAAAATCATAAATTCAATATTTCTAAAAATTCATGCGTGATTTCGAAAATTCGACTTCATATTCTTGATCAGGAGGAAAAGTTGAGTAGGAAATGGGTATAACCCAAATTTTAGAAGATTCGTAGTGAAAAATAATTGTTGCTAATTTTTCTATTTCGAGTGTCTATTAGCACCCAGGTCGCGGCGCACCTGGGGCGCGAACTAGTGTATGTTTTTGATCCGCATCTGGTCCTTATCACACCTAGGTTGTGGACCAATGTAAAACTTTCCCTAGTTTTCTTATATCGACCAAGATCATTGCGGTAATAGCCCTATGCCCAGTTAAACCTGAAATTTTCCATACATAGCCATTTTTCAACTCTATAACTCATAAACCCTCTTAAAAACTTTATTAAATCTCTCGTTGAAATTCAAGGATTTCAAGCTCAATTTAGGAACTCAAGAACTCATCTCAAGCTTGAAGTCTCCTTCAATTTCATATCAAGAAATTCAAGGCTTAAGGTATGTAGGTCTTCATCTATGGGTCCTTTCATCCATGGAGCCCAACCTTCTCTTTTTAAGAAAATTGCATGATTTCAAGTTGTATTACTTAAGAGTATCTTTTATCGTGAAATATGAAAATCAATTATGTTGGGGTTTTATCAAGTATTGATTGATTATGCATGGATATCTGCTTCAAGCTTATTCCATGAATTGATTTTGTCTATTGAGACTATGCATGATTTGAGCTAAGAAACGATGAATTATTATGAGCTTTGTGATGGATATCAAGATACCCTAAATAAGGGTTTTACCATAATTTGTGGGTTAATTTAGATTGAGTTTACTTTTCTTGTTTTACTCTTGAATTGTATGATTTTGAACAAGTATCATGAACCCACCATGTGTTTGATAAAATGATATGACAAGAATTCTCAAGTTATTGAATATCTACTACATGATTTACAAGTCAAGTGATTTCGTGATGATTAATGGCTTTCAAGCATGTATTGAATTCAAGAAAAGTATCAATGACTTAACTAGTATTAAGTTAAGCCCTATTTCAAGAATTTTACCTCTTGTGAACAATTCATGTTAAAGCAAGGGATCATGTATGATTATTATCTACTCTCATGTTCAAGTTAGGCTTACTACTAGAGGTGAAGCATGTTTATGAGCTACTCAAGTCATGTTATCATATCTCTTAAAAGTTATTCATGTTATGATTAAGTATGATTATATATGTAACTCAAACTTATATGCAACCTTACCAACCATCCTCAAATTTCTGTATGGTCTCACAAACCTCGGGGTCAATATCCCTTTCTTGCCAAACGGGACCACAACTTTCATGGGTGAGACTTTCAAGTAAACCCAATCACCAATCTTAAACTCAAGACCTCTTCTTATCATATCGGAGTAAGACTTTTGTCTACTTTGGGCCCTCTTTAAGCTCTCCCTTATAAACCTCACCTTCTCCAAGGCTTCTATAACCAAATATGGGCCTAGTAATGCCATCTCCCCTGCATCAAACAACCCAACCGGTGATCTATAACGCCTATCATATAAAGCTTCAAGGGGAGTCATACCAATGCTAGAGTGGTAGTTATTGTTGTAAGCAAACTCAATAAGTGGAAGATGTTCATCCCAACCACCCTTAAAGTCCAAAACACAAGCTCTAAGCATATCATCAAGAGTTTGGATAGTCCTTTTGTCTTGGCCAACCGTTTGAGGATGAAAAGTCGTGCTAAGATTGACCTTGGTACCAAGACCCCTTTGGAAAGATCTCCAAAAACGGGAAGTGAATTGAGCACCATGATCCGAAATGATAGACAAGCATACCCCATGCAACCTAACCAACTCATTAAAATATAACTTGGCATAATCTTCAGCACTATAAGTTGTTCTAACCAGTAGAAAGTGAGTCGACTTTGTGTTCCTATCAATAATAACCCAAATAGAATCAAAGTATTTCCTAGTTTTGGCAACCGAACCACAAAATCCATGTTGACCTCTCCCCACTTCCAAGTAGGAATTTCTATGTCCTGAGCTGGGCCACCCAAACTTTGATATTTGGCTTTCACTTGTTGGCAATTCTTGCAACTAGATACGAACTTGGCAATATCACTCTTCATACTACCATACCAATACACCTCCCTTAAGTTTCTATATATCTTTGTGGAACAGAGGTGAATTGAATAAGATGAATTATGGGCCCCCTTCAAAATCAACTCCCTCAAGTCATCATCATTAAGCACACACAACCTACCTTGGTACCTTAAGGGCACCATCTCTCCCTTGGGAGAAAACCTCCACTTTATTATCCTTCACCAAAGCTTTCAACTCCAGCACAGAGGGGTCAAGGTCTTGCTTTGACTTGACTTCCTTAATTAAAGAAGATTTAGAACAATCAACCACTACTACACCACCATTTTCAACTTCAACCTAACCCTTAGCCAACAAATGAACTTCTCCAGCCACCTCCTTGCCACTAATATCAATATGAACTAAACTACCCATGGTACACCCAAGCCTAGGGCCTAGGTGGGACACAACGAATGAGAAGTCCGAAGATAACCCAAATAAGTATCTTGAGTGTAACATGCGAACATCCTTAGTTGCAGAAGTAAAATAAACATTAAAAAGAGTCAAATTATAATAATAGCAGTGGGACTAAGAGAAATTTTTCATAAACATAGAAATACAAGAAGAGTCAAGCTTGAAAGCACATATAAACTTAGTATCCAACAACACCTCTACTTTAGAATGGAGCGGGGCCAAGACACTTCACGGGATCACCCTCATAATAGTAAGCATATAACATCAAGAACAAGTGTCATCATAGCATGAAATAAAGTAGATATGTCCTCGGAGTTGAGGACTAACCAAAAGCTTTCTTGGAGTTCGAACTAGCCACGTGGATGAGAATGATCAAAAAGAGCTCTTGTTCCTACAGGGTATTATCTTGTAGGCATAGAGTATGTGCTAGTACATTTGAATATACTAATTATGCGGGGTGCTGTGCAACAATGACACTAGCTAATATTTTCGAAATGCATAATCATAATCAATGGATATATAATCTCAATATGACATGCATGGCATATTCTTGTAATAAAATGTGTTTGTAAGACATTTCACTTGCATAATATATCATACATATGTGGGAAGAGACCTCAACCAATATAGATCAAGCAGCTATAACTTGGACTCCAAGGCATGACACCCCTTCTGTACAGGTAACCAGATATGACACCCCCCGGTGAAGTGTGGTATACTTTCCAAGGTAAACCAAACATGATAACATGAACTAGATGGATTTACTAGTATAGTAAGGGCATAATATATAATCCTATGGTGACATATAGTTTAGAGGCTAAAGACATTACATAAGGACCACTTGAGTCGAGCCCCTGTCTTAAGCGTCAATCGATGCTAAGTCAAATCCCACAGAATACTTGAAGTAATCATACTTTAATTATAACATGAATTACTTGTAAGAGATATGATACCATAACTTGAGTAGATCATAAACATGCTTGACCGCTAGTAGTGTGCTTAACTTGAAAATAAGAGTAGATAATAATCATAAATGATCCCTTGCATTAACATAAATGGCTCACAAGAGGTAAAATTCGTGAAATTGGGCTTAACTTGATACTTGCAACATCATATATACTTTTCATGAATTCAATACATTTTTGAAAAATAGCTATATATGGAAGATTTCATGTTTAAATGGATATGGGGATATCACCCCAATGCCCTTGGACGAAATAAGAAAACTAGGGAAAAATATTATACTGCTTCACGACCCAGGCGCGATGCGGACAAGATGCAGATCACAAAAATACATTAGTCTATGCCTCAGCCACGTCGTGGCCTGCGCATAGACAGACACTTGAAATTGCAAAAGTAGGGAAAATTATTTTTTGCTACAGGTCTTCTAAAATGCGGGTAATATCCATTTCCCACTCAATTTTGCCCACTAATCAAGAATATGAAGTTGAATTTTCAAAATCACACACGAATTTTGAGATATATAGAATTTAAGATTATGGGGCATTCTGAAACACATGAGGGATGTTTCATGTAGAGACCTTTAACACAGCCATTTTTGCCATTTTATTGGATTTTATCCAAGAAGGAATTCTATGAGCCATATATTATTCTTTGGGATATGTTGGTAACTCGTATATCAATTCCATCAAACTTCAAATTTCATTCATATCTGATAGTCCCACTCATGACCCTATCCATGGACCATCATCCTTTCAACGGGTCATCAATAGGTCTGTGGGTTACCCTCCACTTCGAAACTTTTTCCATTTCTCAAAGTTCATGCTCTTTTATCAAACCTACAGACCGTAACTCCTCCTAGAGGCCGTAAGTCACTCTCGTGAACTTTACTTCAGGTAATTTTCTGTCCTACTTTCTGCACTTTAAGCTCCTAAAATAGGGGTTGTAGCATATATCGACCATGGAGCGATCTTTAGCCTTGGAGGTTCAGGCCATAGCTAACGGGCTTGTAAATATAGATATTTAAGGTTGTGAATAAATATTGACTTATGCTGGAGCACAATCCTCAGTATTTGATCAGATTTTTGCCTTACAATAAGAGAATGAGACGCTAGTGGCCGTTAGGTATTGCGTATTATAGATGAGTAGTGACCAGGCCACCATAGACTCAAATCATATCTTGAGATTTAATAATTGGTCATGTGTTACTAGAGTTGATGATTTGATTTAGCTAATTTTGTATGAGGCGCATGATTCTAGGTACTCCATTCACCTGGGAATGGCAAAGGTGTACCAATTATTTAGATAACATTACTAATGGGATGTTATGCGAAGAGATATAGCTGATTATGTTTCCTGCCATCTTTGTTATTAGTAGGTTAAGGTCAAGCACTAGATGCTCAAAGGAGAGCTTTGGAAACTACCCATTCTCGAGCAGATGTGGCAAAGTATCACTATGGATTTCATTATGGAGTTATCTTAGACTTCCAAGGATATTCATAGTATTTAGGTTATTATTGATCAACATACTAAGTTCACTCATTTCAATTTAGTCTGATCCTATTATAGTTTTGAGCAGTTAGCTAGGGAATACATACAGAAGATAGTCTGTCTTTATGGAGTACCAATGTCCATTATATCTAATCATGGGTCACAATTCATCTATACAACATCTGGAGAGCCTTCTAAATAGAGTTGGGCACCAAGGTTGATTTGAGTACAAATTTTTACTTGTAAATTGATGGCCTGTTAGAGCACACTAGTCTTTGAGGATATATTATGGGCCTATGTATTAGAGTTTCTGAACAATATAACTACTTCCAGCCTTTAGCTGAGTTTACTTATAATAATAGTTATAACTCCACTATCTAAATACCACCATTCAAGACATTGTTTGGTAGGCGTTTTCGTACTCCTGTCAGGATGTTTAAGTCCATAGAGCCTAATCCATATGACACAGACTTGCTTCAGAGGGCTTTATCTCGTGTTTGTTTTTTCCAAGATTAATTGAGGACAATACAGAGTCGATCCTGTAGTTATATTAACTGCAAATGCCATCCTTTATGCTTTCATACTGGTGACTGAGTATTCCTTGAGGTATCTCGCTAATAGGGGTGTTGAGATTAGAGCTTACCTATAGTTATCCCTAGTCTTTGATCACTTGTTGGGGCAGATAGATTGGTCACTTGGTTGCTCATTTGAAATGAGTAATTTTTTGTGTTATAGGACTATTTAAAGGTTAAAATAAGTTTAGAAATAAAGTCAAGTTAACGACCTCATAATATAAATTTGATAGTTCCATTAGCTCCGAAATGACCAAATTATGCTGAAAATATGATTGATTAGAAAACCAAGGTTATCGGTGCTAGTTTATACTGAGTTTTTCAGTTTGACCTTTAGAATAGGCCAATTGTCAACTTTAGTCAACATTCTTGGTAAACATACCAGAATGGAAATTTTGATAGCATAGTTAGCTTTGGAAAGTTGAGTTTTCTCTAGAATGACCTTTTATTCAATTCCTAAGGCTTCTGGGTGTTTTTGGGCCCCTCGATAGAAATTGATTAATTTTAAAGTAAGGAAGTGGGACTCACATCTAATTGAAATGATGGGGATTTTGGCAGTGCTATTGGATCTGCAATGACAAATTTTATATGGTTACCTAGTTTTTTTGTAAAAATTGTACTTTGAATGTGCCCCGAACACTCCACTGGATAAAATGAAAACGGTCAATATATGGTGCAAACCCATCACTGTACGTTTGAAAAGGTTGTTCCATGTTCACAGATGTAACACCCTACACCTTGCTTGTACTTTTCCTATGCACATGAAATATGATATGGCCTTGTCAAATTAGCGCCCACTTTTAAAAGTGCTTGAATCTCATATTAGAGGGAAATATGTACGTCAAATGCTTAAGAGGGTCGAGCATATGAGTAGGTTTGGCTTCTTGTTGCGTAGTGTTGTGTGAGTTAGAATGAGGAGTGGGTTTAGCTTCTTGTTAGGTAGACTATTAATCAGAGTAAATTGTTAGTTTGAGGAGAAATAAGTGAGAGAGTGATTATTAAGTTGTAATCTCAATATTACTAATTTGTGTTAGTAAAGTTGGCGAAATTCTATAGTTTGTAGGTAGTTGTTGTTTCTCTCTTGAACAAAAAATTTTTTTGCTATACATTATATGTTCCTTCTTTGTGTGTGTGCAGTCTGACTTTAACTGGTCGCATTGCAAAAATCTAGTTCTTATCAATAGTAGGGTATTAAAGTCTTTTAATTGGTATTAGAGCATGTCTTTTCACTTGAAAGTCAATACCCCAAAATTAAATCGATAGATGCACCACTACCAACATAGGAAGGAGCATCTCAGACAAGACCACTACTATTTTACAAAAAGTACTATGGATAATGGAAGAACAGATTATGGTGTCATAACCTGGACCTAGGGCCAAGCTGTGACATTTATTTAAACAATTGAGGAGATCGCGGCCTTAAATGAAGTGAGAAAAGTGAAGTGCTTGTAGGACTTACGAAGCTAGTAGGTGAGTCACCTACTTTCTTAGCTTAAATTTGCTAGTTAGACGAAGACGAGGCCCGATGTTGGATTTGTCCAAGTCCGATTATGAATAAAGTCTGTGTTAAGGCTGTATCTTTAGCCCACATTTTAGCATCATAAATAGACTATATTTTCAGCCCAAGAAGGATATAAAAAGATCCCAAATACATTACAATTTCCTTGATAATTTAGGCCCAAACAAACTAAGAAAAATGGGAAAATCGGCAGCAAAGGCCCATCAATTTGGAGCCCCTTAAAAGCACAAGTGAAAGCGAAAAAATGGTCATTACTCACTTGATAATATAAGGCCTAAAATGTAAAAGAAAGTTGGCCAAAGAAATTCTTTAAAAGGGCTTACAAGCAGCTCCTTCGAATCATTTAACTTAGACAAAACAAATCAACTTTACAAAGCTTTCTTTATACACCTTCTTAACCTCGCAAAGCAGCCACAATGAGACTTTGAGGGTTAGTAGAGAAGACCTACATCATGAGGGTAAAGGTAAGTAAGAATACACATGTGTTTAGTATTGTTTTCTCATGAAAAACAAGAGGCTAAACTAATTATACATTTGCTGAAATTGTTGGACAGCCTATGTTCCAAAGGTTATTGTACATTTTTCTTATGTATTTGGAAGCTTTTCTATTTTTGGTTGGATTGATTATGAAGGGAGACTACTGTTCTTAATGATTCTTGGTTCTATAATAATGTATAAAGGCTGTTGCACCATTTTTATATTCCGCAAAAGTGAGTCTTGTATGATATCGTAATTGTGCTCTTAATAGGAACTTGTGGGCTGATGTTCGGAGATTGTTGCTTCTCGTTATCCATATACTTTAGAACTACTTTTTTCACTATTTGGGACTATTTTTATGTGTATATATGGTGGGGACTATTTGGTTAAAGTTGAAATAGGTTTGGAATTGTCGATATCGAAATGTAGCTAAGGGATGTAACATTATGCCGTCTATTTGTATGTTGTGTAGAATTGTTATGTGTTGTGCTTTGTGGACTATTGTAAGACATTTAAGGGACTAAAACAGTCTGCACATGATATGTATATGAGAATGTTTATTAGAAAGTACGATTAGAAGCATAAAGGTTGAAAGAATATGCTCAGGTTTATGATTATATGCTTGTTGCCCTTGTATTGTTTTTATGATATTAGATTGCCAGTATGTATCTATTGGCTGCTATTACTAGTTTTATCACCTACTATATTGTAGATAAATATTTAGAGGAAGGGAAGGTTATCTCGACGAAATAGCGTGGTCGTACAACACCTATATAAGGCTACTCGATTTTGTATTACTTGGCATGAAATCAAGATTCTTCCTTGCCACATAAAGACACTTACCAACTCCGACACAACTATTAACCGTGTCTCTACTCTTTCACATGTTCATATAATCCCATGCATAGTCACCTTCAAATCTGCAAACGTACATGGCTACCAAGTTACATGGGTTCTTATTGTTAAATAAAGTTCACGAGTGGTTTCATCTCATACACATTCCATTATTTGTGTAACATACTCTCTTCATTGTCTTATTGTCTTGTATGATTATTATATGTCACATACTATATCTACAGTCCTACACCTCCAATATTATGACCACCAAAAGAATCATCTCAAAGGTAATGGAAAGATAAAGTAAAGTATATTGCCCATTGATGTGTGGTAACCCGAGGGATGGAAGAATCACCTAGCCAGGGTCGATCCTATCACGGGGGGTAGCCCAAGGGGTGAATGCAAAAGCCTAGCTAGGGCTAATCCCGATATAGATTTACCACTGATCAGCTGGTCATTTGTGTTACATGTTGTGCACATATTATATAGTAAAGGTAAAGTAATAAACAGAACATAAAGTGCATGACCCCACAGTATAATTAAAGGTGGTCTCTTATCCTATACTAGTGCATAGTTTCATTTGAGTTATTACTTCATATATAGTATTTTCTGCCTTACATATTCAGTACATTATCTCATACTGATATCCCTTACGGGGACCTGCATTTCACGCTGCAGTTACAGGTGCTAGTAGATCTCCCCAGTAGGAGTACAGGATATCCATCTACTATTACCATGCTCCAGGTTGCTACAGATCTCTGTGTGTCTAGAGCTTATATTTTTGTATTGTATAGTTACATTCTTAAAGGCATGTTGAATGTAGAAATCTCTTAAAATATGTATAGAAAGCGTAGGGATACAAGTTGGTTCTCCCAAGCCTTATCGGCAATGAGTGCCAGTCGGCAATGGATAAAGATTTGTTCTCCCAAGACATTGTGGCATTCAGACTACACATAAGATCTTGTTGTATAGCTACTATTGGTGTACTGTTCACCATGATTCATACAACTTATCCAAAGCATGTGACAAGTGCCAAAGAGAAGGTGGAATTTTCCAAAAGCATGATCTCCTTCTTATCCTCATTATGATTGTTAAGTTATTTGATATATGGGGTATATTTCATGGGGTCGTTTATAAGTTCATATAGGAATAAATACATCTTTCTTGGTGTACACTATTTAAAAATTGGTGGAAGAACTTGCACTTCCTAACAATGAAGGTAATCAAAACATTCGTTAAAGAGGAACATCTTCTCACAATTTGGCACTCCTTGGGCAATAATAGCTATGGAGGTCCCCACTTTTGTAATATGTTGTTAAGAGATCTACTAGAGAAGTATGGGTTGAGACATAGTGTTTCAACTCCTTATCATCCCTAGAAGAGTGGGTGAGTTAGGTATCTGATAGGGAGATTAAGAAAATTCTATCAAAGACAGTGAATGCAAAGCGGATAAATTGGTCGCTAAAGCTACATGATTAATTGTGGGCATATTGGACTACATTCAGCACTCCCATACATATGTCTTCTCACCCACTTGTTTTTGATAAAGCTTTCCACTTACCTATACAGCTTGAACATAAGGCTATGTAGGCGCTCAAGAAGCTGAACTTGGTGGAATGATGTTGCAAATTCAATGTGAGCCAACTTAATGAACTTGATGAGTTTTGGTTAAGGCCAAATGAGAGCTTATCATTTTACACGCAAAGAATGAAGCTGCATCATGTTTATTGCATTGAGAACTATTAGCTTATGCGTTGAGCCTTGGTTTTCTTATTTAATTATAGACTGAGGTTGGTTCCTGCAAACTCAAGTCTAACTGGTTGGGCCGCTACAAGGTCACACATGTATTACACAACGGTATTGTTGTGTTACAAAATAATGATAGCACGAAGTTCAAAATCAATGGCCAAAGGATCAAACTATATATTAGAAATGCTGATGAAATAAAGATAATTGATGTGTGGACACTTGGTGAAGTTTGTGTAACCAAGTAGTCTATGTTGTGTCGCAACGCTAAATCAAGCGCTACTTGGGAGGCAACCCAAGATTGTATCTTTTTCTTTTCATTATGTTTTGTTATAGTTTTGGACTTATAGTTAACTTTATTTTTACAATTTTCTTTTTTTTTTGAACTCACTATTAGGAAATTTATAGACTAACAACTTATTTTAATGAGTGTATGCAAGAACAGGATGAAAAAAGCGGACAAGTCCAAAATGCGAGAAAATATGGTTTTACGAGCCTGTGTATGGGCTATGGTTTCAACCACAATTTCTGAATGCTACTTGTTAAACTAGCTCCAATGAGCATGATTATATGCAAGATGATTCCACAAGCCAACTTGATGGCCAATAAAAAGTTTTACGGGCAGTGAATGGGGTACGTGGAATCTAGGTAAGATTTGTAGAATTATTATAAGTGTAAGAGGAATCCACAAACTTAATCTATGAGTTTGTAGATTATACCATGTCTCATAAATGCTCTTCGTGGATCCCTTGTCTTAAAATTTAGCGGGTTCAATCCATGAAACCAGCATCAGGGGCTTTAGAATAATCTGTAGCACCTAATCGGGCTTTCATGGAGTAAAATGCCGCCTAAAAATTAACTGACCTGGTTGAAGTAAAAATGAAATAAATCTTCTTTTTTTCATTTTAACTTTCCCAAATCTGATAACCCACAATATTCAATCCTAAGAATTCAGATACTCCTTATTCTCAAACAACTATTTTGGTGAAATTCCAATGACCCCTTTCTACTAGTGTGTTGTCTTTCCTCAAGGCTCCTAGACCTAATTCAGGTATAACTTACAATCGCCTCTATACTACAAAGGTTTCATGGTATGTATTCCACATTTTGACTTCAAAATAAGACTTTAGAGCGTTGCTAACAGCGGATTATCATACTCTCTCACTTGTATAACTTAGGGTTCAAGTTTTTGATACCCAAATTCCATTGACACATTTGTGAGCCATAATTTGTGAAATATTTTTTAATATCAACTTATTGAGGATGAATTTGGAGGGAATAAGTAATTGAAAATTATTGTCTATGGTAGGAGTTTGAGGAATTGCCATAAATGAATCACAACTCAGTCAAATATCTACGGAAATCATCTGTGCAACCTAATACATATGCCTTGAATAGGATTTGACTAAATGAATTAGGAATTCTTTGGGAAGGGACAATGCTAAAATTTGACTGAGAAATACAAATTAGAGTGAATTTATATATGCCATGTTTGCACTTTATTTAGGGTTATTTTAGTCACTGTGGTATGAAATCTATGATGACCCAAGCCTAGGGCCTAGATGTCACATGGTGAATGGGGAACCCGAAGGGACACCAAACAATCCTCTTAGCATATCATTCGCACATTCTTGGTCACGGAAGCAAAATAAACATCACATGATATAATAAAAGGGAAGCGGCACTAAGGGGAAGTCTTTGATAATCGTAAAAGCATAAAGAGTCAAGCTCATAACACAGGCATATCATGATATCCAACAACACCTCAAACTTGGAAAGGAGAAGGGGCCAAAACACTTTCTTGGCTCACCTTCATAGTAACAATTGTTTAATATAAAAAAGTCTCATAATAGCAAGAGTAATGTAGATAGTGTCCTCAGACTTAAAGAGTCACCAATGCTTAACTCCAAAGTACCAAACTGGCCACATGGAGGAGGATCGAAAGGAGCTCTGGTTCCAACATAGTAATATAATGAAGACATAGAGTATGCGTTAGTACGTTTGAATGTAATGTGTATGCGGGATGCAATGCAACAAGACATATGAAAATATTGTAAAAATACATAATCATAAGCAATATGACATGCATGATCAATACTCATCATAAAACATGCTTGTATATCATTCATCATGTACAATATATATAGCATACATATGTGGGAAGTAACATCAATAGATATAGACCAAGAATCTATAACTTGGAATTCGATGCCTGACATCCCCTCATTTCAAGTGACCAGGCATAACACCGCCCGACGAAGTGTGGTCTACCTGCCACGGCAAACCAATTATGATAATATGAACTAGATGGATCAACTAGTATAGCAAGGGTAATAATTAGAGTCCTATGGTGGCACATACTTTACAGACCAAAGAGTTTATGTAAGGATCCCTTGAGTCAAGCCCCAATCTTAAGCCTCAATCGGTGCTATGTCAAACCCATGGAATACATGAAATAATCATAACTTCTATAACTTGTAAGAAACATGAAACATGAACTATGTAGCTCTTGAAACATGCTTGAACTTTGTTAGTTAGCCCAACTTGAAACATTAAAGCAGATCACAATCATACATGAACCCTTGCTTTAACATGAATGACCCACAAGAGGTAAAACTCTTATAATAGGGATTAACTTGCAACTTGTAAAATCATAGATACTTTTCATGAATTCAACACAAGTTTGAAAGGCCTTAATCATCATGAAGTTACTTGACTTATAAATCATGTAGTAGATCATCAATAACTTAAGAATTCTTGTCATGTTATTTTATCAAATACTTGGTGGGTTTGATGCTTTTTCAAAATCATACAATTCAAGAGTGAAATAAGATGAGTAATCTTAAAGCAAATCTACCCAGCAAAATTTAGTAAAACCCTCATGTAGGGTACCTTGAAATCCATCATCAAAATATATAATAGATCATAGTTTCATAGCTCGAAACATGCATAGTCTCAATAAGCAATAATTAACTCAAAATTTAAGGTTGAAATAGATACTCATGCATAATCAACAATACTTATTGGACTCCATGGGTGAAAGGACCAAATGGATGAAACTCACATACTTAAAACTTCGGTTTTCTTGAGATGAGCTTGAAGGAAACTTAGAGCTTGAAGTGAATCATTGAGTTCTAAAGTTAAGATTGAAATCCTTCAATTCAGAATGAATATTTGGTTAAGTCTTGGAGAGGTTTTTGTGAGGGTTTTGAGTGATATATAGTTAAAAAATGGCTATGTATGAGTAAGTTGACGCATAACTGTGCATGAGGCTATGAACCTAATGCCCTTGGGCACATAATAAAGACTAAGGAAAATGTTGTACTGGTCCGCATCCAGTTTGCGATGCAGACCAAATATGAAGGTGAAAATAACACTTCCCCGTGCCCCTGGCACGTCACGGCCAGGGCGCGGATGCTCTTTGGAAATCAAAAATTAGCGAAAATAATTTTTCGCTACGAGTCTTCTAAAATCTTGGTTATACCCATTTCTCACTTAATTTTTCCCCCTAATCGAGAATATGAAGTTTGATTTTTTATATCACACACGTATTTTGAGACATATGAGAATTACGATTATGGGCATTCCGAAGCATATTTTTTTTGGGGCATTTCAATATCTCCCACTTGGGAACATTCATCCCCGAATATCAAAGAACATGCATAAAAGAAGTAAAAACAAAGATTTCAGCCCGACATAAATGCAACAAATGTATTTAAACATCATTTTCAAAAAGTCTCAACATGAATATAAGAAATCACCATGAACTTGTTACCATGAACTTGAACGTATGCAAAGGACATGAGATTGAAACTTAAAACTTGAAATCATATAGAAGACTTAAAATGGTACCTTCGGCTTTAGTAGAGTGGAACAGATATCCATATCACTTTCTCATGTATACCTCGGCTTCCCATGTGGCACTTTCAACTTGTTGATTCCTCCAAAGGGCCTTGATGGAAGCAACATCTTTGTTTCTCAACCTCTTTACTTGTCTATCCGAAATTTCCATTGAGACCTCCTCATGGGTCAAATTATCCCTTACAACACCCACAACCTCTAAGGGCACTATAGCACTTGGGTCACCCACACACTTTCTCAACATGGACACATGAAAGACCGGGTGAACCATATTCATCTCCATAGGCAACACCAACTCGTATGCAACCTTACCAATACTCCTCAAAACACTATTAAGGACCCAAAAACCTTGGGATGAATTTCCTCTTTTTGCCAAATCAGACCACACCGTTCATAGGTGAGACTTTCAATTAAACCCAACCACCAACCTTAAACCCAAGATCTTTTCTCCTCATATTGGAGTAGGACTTTTGTCTACTTTGGGCTGTTTTCAGTCTCTCCATTATCACCCTTACCTTCTCCAAGGCCTCCATAACCAAATCCAGGCCTAACAAAGCCATCTCCCCAACTTCAAACCACCCAACCGAGGATCTACAACGCGTACCATAAAGAGCTTCAAAGTGAGCCATACATATGCTTGAGTGGTAGCTATTTTGTAAGCAAACTCAATAACTAGAAGATGTTCTTCCCAACTACCCTTAAACTCCAAAAAATAAGCTCTAAGCATATCATCAAGAGTTTGGATAGTCATCTCAACTTGACCATACATTTGAGGATGATAAACCGTGCTAAGCTCAACCTTGGTATAAAGAACTCTTTGTAAGGACCTCCAAAAGTTAGAAGTGAATTGAGCACCATGATCCGAAATGATAGACTTGCAATCTAACTAACTCATGAATGTACAACTTGGCATAATCTTTGGCACGATTAGTGGTTTTTACCAATAGAAAATGAGCTGACTTTGCCATTCTATCCACAACAACCCAAATAAAGTCAAAATATTTCCTAGTGTTTAGCAACCCAACCACAAAATCCATGTTGATCTCTTCTCACTTCCAAGTAGGAATTTCTATCTCTTGGGCTAGGCCACACGGCCTTTGATGTTCGACTTTCACTTGTTGGGAAATTGTGACATCCGAATATGAATTTGGCAATGTCCCTCTTCATATCACCCCACCAGTACACCTCCTCAAGTCTCTATATATCTATGTAGAACCGGGGTGGATGGAGTAGAATGAATTATGGGTTCAAGATCAATTCTTTCAAGTTATCCACATTTGGCACACACAATCTACTTTGATACCTAAGGGCACCATCTCCCGCTTGGGAGGAAACCTCCACTTTACCATTTCTCATCAAGGACTTCAACTCTAGCAAGGTGGGGTCAAGATCTTGTTTTGCCTTTATCTCCTCAATCAAAGAAGATTTAGAAGCATCAACAACCACAACACAACTATTATCAACTTCATCCAACCAAACCCCCAATCTAGCCAACCGGTGAACTTCTCTAGCCACCTCCTTGCCACCATTATCAACATGAGCTAGACTACCTAAGGACACTCTACTTAGAGTATCAGCCAAAACATTAGCTTTGTCGGGATGATAATACACACTTATCTCATAGTCTTTAAGGAGCTCAAACCACCTTCGTTGTCTCAAATTAATATCTTTTTGGGTGAACACATATTAGAGACTCTTATCGTCGGTAAACACATCACCACAAACCCCATACACATAGTGATGCCAAAATTTCAAAGCAAATACCATGGCCACCAATTTAAGAGCATGGGTGGGATAAATATTCTCATGAACTTTGAGTTGCCTAGAGGAATAACCTTACCATTTTGCATCAAGACACACCCCAAACTAATTCTTGAGGCATCACAATATACAACAAATCCTTCCAACCCTTCCGGTAGAGCCAAGATAGGAGCGGAGGCAAGTTTATCTTTTAAATTTGGAAACTTCTTTCACATTCATTGATCCACATGAATTTTGCCTTCTTTTAGGTCAACTTTGTCAGGAGAAGCAATAGAAGAGAAGTCATCTACAAACCTGCGAAATAACCCCACAAACCCAAGAAACTCCTAACAACTGATGGAGTCAAAGGACTAAGTGGATCCTTTATCACCTCCATCTTCTTAGGATCCACCTTAATGCCAGCACCCGACAAAACATGTCCTAGAAAAGCAACCTCCTTCAACCAAAACTCACGTTTTTCATATTTTGCATACCACCTCTAATCCCTCAAAATTTGTAACACCACTGTAACACCCCACATCTTACAATACTAGTACTATGCAAAAGAAACATGATATAACTTTTCAAATTAGCACCAATTTTTAAAAGTGCTTGAATCTCAAATTAGAGGGCAACATGTATGTCTAACGCTGAAGAGGGTCATGTGTAAATACGTTTTAAGTCAAATTGAGGAGATCACGACCCTAACCAAAGTGAGAGAATTGAGTTGCTTGTTGGACTTAGGAAGCTAGCAGGTGAGGCACCTACTTGCTTAGCTTAAATTTGCTAGCTAAATGGAGATGAGGCCCGACGTCGAATTTGTCCAAGTCCGACTATGAATAAAGTCTGTGTTAAGGGTGTAACTTTAGCCTGCGTTTTACCATCATAAATGAACAATACTTACAGCCCAAGATGAATAATAAAAGGGCCTAAGTACATCACAAACCACTTGACTAATTGGGCCCAAAACTAAAAGGAGAAAAGGGAAAAATAGGGAGCCAAGGCCCAACCAATTTGAACCCAATGAGGCCTAAGTGAAAGGGGAAAGAAGCTGTATCACAAACTTAGTAAAGTAAGGGTAAAAAGTCCTTTGTATGTCGGAAAAGGTCCTCCTTTAAAAAGGGATTAAAACAGAGCCATTCTAACTCGAAAAAAAATCAAATTGTTTTCCAAGTTTTCTCTCAACTCTTTCTAGACCTTTCAAGCAGCCACAAGAGACTTTTATGGTTCTTGGAGAAGACCTACACCTTTAGGGTAAACGTAAGTAAGGATACTTATGTGTTTAGTATGGTTTTTATTATGTAAAGCAAGAGGCTAAGCTGATTATACCTTTGCTGAAATACATTTTTCTTGTATATTTGAAAGCTTTTCTCTTTTTGGATGGATAGATTATGAAGATAGGCTACTATTCTTAATGAGTATTGGCTCTATAATGATGTATAAAGGCTGCTACACCATTTTAACAGTCCGCAAAAGTGAGTTCTTGTGTAATATCATAATTGTGCTCGTAATAAGAACTTGGGGGCTGATTGATTGAGGACTATAGACTCACGTCCTCCACCTATTTTGAGGACTATTTTTGAACTATTGTAGGAGTGATTTTAGGTTTGTATATGGTGGGAACTGTTTTGTTAAAGTTGGAATAGGTTTGGAATTGTCGACGTCAAAATGTAGCGAAGTGATGTAAGGTTATGCCACCTATTTGTATGTTGCATAGAATTGTTATGTGTTGTGCTTTTTGGGACATTGTAAGACTGTTATGGCACTAAAACAGGCTGCGCATGATATGTATATGAGAATTTGTATTAGAAAATATGATTAGGAGCGGAAAGGTTGAAAGAAAATGCTCGGGTTTATAATTATCCACTTGCTGCCCGTATGTTGTGTTTTTATAGGATTGGGCTACCAAGATGTATCTATTGGCTTCTAATGCTAGTTTTATCACCTACTATAATATAGATCAATATTTGGAGGAAGGGAAAGATGTACCTAAGACTGCTTTCAGAAAATACTATAGTCACTTTGAATTTCTTGTTAGGTCATTTGGGCTAACGAATGCACTAACAACATTTATGGATCTAATGAATAGGGTATTCAAATCATTTTTTGATGTGTTCATGATAGCATTTATTGATGACATTTTTGTATATTCAAGATCAGAAGAGGACCACGTAAATCACTTACAACAGGTGTTATAGGTACTTCGTGATAGACAGTTGTATGTCAAATTTTCTAAATGTGAATTTTGGCTAAAATCAGTGGAATTCTTGGGTCATATTGTGTCTGAAGAGGGAATAAGGGTTGATTCACAAAAGATAGAGGCTGTGAAAGATTGGCCAAGGCCAGCGACACCAACTGAAGTTCAGAGCTTCTTATGGTTGGCAGGTTATTACAAAAGGTTCATCGAAGGATTTTCTTCTATTTCTACACCTCTAGCAAAGTTGACACATAAGGCAACCAAGTTCCAATGGAATGATGCATGTGAAAGGAGCTTCCAGGAGTTGAAAAATAAGCCAAGTTCTGCACCTGTGTTAGTACTCCAAAAGGCACCAAAAGGTATGCAGTGTATTACTGCGCTTCAGGAGTTGGATTAGGGTGTGCGCTGACACAACATGGTAGTGTATTTGCTTATAAGTCTAGGCAACTATGACCACATGAGAAAAACTACCCAACTCATGATCTTGGGATAGTAGTAGTTGTATTTTCTTTGAAAATATGGCTCCACTATTTGTATGGATTTCACGTGGACATATATACTGATCATAAAAGCCTGCAATACATCTTTAAGAAGAAAGACCTAAACTTAAGAAAATGGAGATGGATAGAGCTAATAAAGGATTATAACATTGATTTACTTTACCACCAAGGGAAAGCAAATGTGGTAGCCGATGCTCTAAGTCATAAGAAAATCATGAATACTGGTGACTAGGCATGGTAAGTCATGGAGTGTCTAGTGATCTACAACAACTAGCAAATTTGGGAGTTTTCCTTCTTGAAGCTTCAAAGGAAGGGGTTGTTGTGCATGACTTTGTGGAGTCTTTGTTGGTAATAGAGGTGAAAGAAAGATAGTTCGAGGATCCTATTTTACGACGAGTTAAGGAAAAGGTGAGTTAGGGTACAACAATGGAATTTGATCTTACACAAAATGGAGTACTTTATTAACAAAATAGATTGTGTGTGCCGTATATTAATGGACTAAGGAAGAGGATAATGGAAGTAGCCCATAATTCCCGATATTCCATCCATCCAGGATCAACTAAGATGTACCATGAATTGAAGGGAATGCTTTGTGGGGACGCATGAAAGAGGACCTTGCAAAATTTGTTGCCCAATGTCCAAATTGCCAACAAGTGAAAGTAGAACACCAAATGTCAGGAGGTTATATGAAGTGTATAAATCTTCCAATATGGAAGTGGGATATGATCAATATGGATTTTGTTACAGGGTTGCCTCGCTCATTTCAGAAGTTTGACTCTATATGCGTAATAGTTGATAAAGGGCCCCAAACAAGCCTATTAAATCATAATTGCACATTATATGTTTAAATGATAAATGACACATAGATGACAATAAATAATAGGTAATGAGACTAAGGGACAACTTGTAATCATAAATAGAAGCATAAGTCAAATAGCTTAAAACATACCATTGTAGGCAAAAATGATTATAACATGTACGCAAAATAACATATAGAGAAAAATGTCCCTACACGATTATAACATGTAGGCAAAAATACAGTTAGTACTTTTAAATTTACTAAGGATGCGGGTATGGAATGCAACAAGTAAACATAATGACAAAGAATACTTACCCCATATGACAAACTCCAAGATTAAACAATATATTTTGCTCCAACGTAAAGCATAAAGTAATGCCATGAAAATGCATAGAGAAACACATAAAAAAACAAGTTTGGGAATAATATCATAACCGACAAAATCATATGAGCTATAATATGGAATACCAATGTCATACTCCACACTGACCAAAGATGAGTCAACTTTCCAGAGCATAACTCCAAAAACGAAAATACTAGATGGATCCACTAGTCAGAAAGCCTAAAAAAAGCATAATCAAAATCGCCTACGATGACATATAGTTATGAGATTAAAAGCTTTATATAAGACCCCTTAGATATAATCCCACTTCTAACGCATTGGGTACCAGGGAAAAACCCCATGGAAATAGACAATAATATTAGAAATAATCAAAACTTAATTTAGTTCAGAAAGTCATAACTTGTAAAATAAATCATATTCAAACTTGTACTTAGAATAGCTCCTTAACAAATATTCAAAATGAAACTGAATGGGTATTAAGTCACCAATATCATTTCATACTTGTATTTACTTATTCTTGTCCAAAAATCATAAGTTCATATTATTACATGAAAACCAAATATCCAAAGTTCATAACTGAACTTAAATCACATTGGGGACTGGTTCAATAACCTTAAAATCACAAATTTTATATTCAAACAAAGTTATAATAATCATAGGAACATTTTAGGATAAAATCATAATAACTCATTTGTCAATCTAAAACTTGAAAATATAGGTTAGCGTGACTAATGCAAATCTGAAATGCTTGAACTAAATTATGTAAAGCCTTCATGAATATTCCTAAATAATCATAAAATATATGAATAAGCATAAATGAAGCAAAAATCAATTATTATGCAAATATACATAAATCAAAGATTTAAAATTCGTAACTCTAAATTTTAGTTTTTTGAAGAGGATTTCTTGGTTGAAGGGAAATCAAGAATCAAACCCACATACTTTGAATGATTAGCCTTGAGAAGATGAAGAGATTTTGTGGAGATCTTGAAGAATACTTAGCCTAAGTGTCGAGAGAGTTTTGGGAGAGCAATGTAGAATAGGGAATTTGGTTTCTTTGAAGAGTGATGTAGAGACTAAGTGGAGGGGGGTTTAGTACTGATTTTGGGGGGTTATAAGGATCACTTAATCACTAAAAAGTGGTCAAAATGTGTGGGGAAAAAGGAATGAAATTATTTGGTGCAAAGGGACTTTTTGACTCACTTTTAAAAAGAAGAAAGATGTTAAACACAAGGGAGTGGGCATGGGACCTAGGTATGCCAACATTATCATTTCCTATGGTGCCATAGCATGGGATGGTATTGTCTCAAGTCGTGCTAAGGGCATGCCAAAGGCTGCCCATGCAAGCAATGCAACAATGGCAAAAAAATTACTCCCAAAAAAGTCAATTATGCAACCTTCACATATAACTTCATTCGAATAATTCCAAACACAAATAAAACTTTATCTTTAGTCTTCACTTCACATAACATTGCCCCAAAAATATTACACCAGGATAAACTAACCACCCTTCCAAGATCACCTTGACAATCGCATTTCTAAACCAAGTTAATCGCTAAGATAAGCTTCATTTCAAATTTTACTTAACTTAATAGGAATTCACTTGAACATTATCTTTTCACACAAGTATAGGATTATAAACACAGAGTACATTACATTTTTAGTGATTTGATCTAGGTTGAACAATGAATGTTACGTATGCACATTTATTGGTTGGACTATGTTTCATACTTTGTTGGGCTTAATTAGGCTGAGTTTGGACTAAATGTTGTTAACTTGTTTGGAGGTTAGTGGAAAAATATAGGGAAAGAAAGAAGGACCTTCTTATGGTGTTCATTGATCTCGAGAAGGCATATGACAAAGTCCTAAGGGATGTCCTATGGAGGTGTCTAGAGGTGAAAGGTGTCCCAGTGGAATATATCATGACAATTAAGGACAGGTACGATGGAGCCAATACTCGGGTAAGAATAGTGGGAGGAGACTCAGAGTATTTTCCTGTTGAGATGGGACTCCATCAAGGATCGGTGTTGAGCCCATTCTTGTTTGCCTTGGTGATGGATGAGCTGATGCGATTTATCCAGGAGGAGTTACCATGGTGTATGCTATTTGCAGATGACATCATACTAATTGATGAGACTCAAACTAAAATTAATGATAGGTTGGAGGCCTGGAGACACGCCTTGGAGTCTAAAGAATTCAAATTAAGCTGGACCAAAATAGAGTACTTGGAGTGCAAATTCAGTATTGAGAGGAATGAAGTAAACTTTGATATAAGGCTTGCCACTCAACCTATCCCCAAGAGGAAAAACTTTAAGTATCTGGGGTCCGTCATCCAGAGTAGTGGCGATATCGATGATGATGTGACACATCGTATTGGGGTAGCATAGACTAAATGGAGTCTTGCCTTTGGAGTATTGTGCGACAAGAAGATACCACCTAAACCAAAAGGTAAGTTTTACAGAGTGGTGGTTAGACTATCGTTGTTGTATGGGGTGTAGTGTTGTCTAATTAAAAATGCACATACTCAGAAGATGCATGTTGCAGAGATGAGGATGATGAGATGGATGTATGGTCACACCAAGAGTGACAACGTTAGGAATGAGACCATTCGAGAGAAGCTATAGGTGGCCCCGGTGGCCAAAAAGATGAGAAAAGCAAGACTGCGATGGTTTGGACATGTGTAGAGAAGGAGTATCGATGCTCCTGTTAGGTTGTGCGAGAGGTTTTTTTTGGGAGCCACATCGAGGGATAGAGGTAGACCTCAAAAGTACTGGGGGGAGTTGATTAGACATGATATGGCGGAACTTGATCTCACTGAGGACATGACCTTAGATAGAAAGAAATGGAGGTCGCATATGAATAGCAGCCTAATTGGTAGGGTTAGGTGGATGCATGGACTTGGGTTATAGTAGGATTAGGTGGAGGATGTGTATTTTAACATGTGTTCTCATTATCTATTATATTATGTGTTAGTTTTATCATATTTACATACTGCCATGTGCTATTCATTATTAGCCACTGTTTTTGTTCCCTTCCCTTTCCTTTTTGTCATATCTAATTCTTTCTGCTTATGGGTTTTGAGATGAGGGTTCCTTGGAAACAAGCTCTCTTCTTCTATGAGGCAGTGGTAAGGTATGCGTACATTCTACCCTCCCCAGACCCCACTTGTGGGATATCACTGGGTATGTTGTTGTTGTTATTACATTCATGATTTGGTTAGATTGCATGGGTTCCCTTGTCGATAATTTAGGATCATGGTTCTCAATTCACTTCTCAATTTTGGAGGTCCTTCCAAAGAGGTCTTCCTACCAAAGTTAAGTTTAGAACGACATTTCATCCTTAAATGGATCACCAAGCCAAAAGGAGTATCCAACTCTTGAGGATATGCTTAGGGATTATGTTTTGGAGTTTAAGGGTAGTAGGGATGAACATCATCCACTCATTGAATTTTCTTACAACAATAGCTACCACTCAAGCATTGGTATGGCTCCTTTTGAAGCTCTTTACGGTAGGCATTGTAGATCCCCAGTTAGGTGGTTTGAAGTGAGGGAAATGGATTTTCTAGGTCTTGATTTTGTCATGGAAGCATTGGAGAAGGTGAGAATGATTAGGGAGAGAATGAAAACAACCCAAAGTAGAAAAAAGTCCTATTTTGATGTGAGGAGAAGGGATCTTGAATTTAAGGTTAGTGATTGGATCTATTTAAAGATCTCACCCATGAAGGGTGTAGTCAGATTTGGCAAGAAAGGGAAGTTAAGCCCAAGATTTGTGGGTTTGTATAGAGTTTTGAGAGGATTGGTAAGGTTGCATATGAGTTGAAGTTGCCTATGGAGATGAATATGGTTCATCTGGTCTTTCATGTGTCTATGTTGAGAAAGTGTGTGGGTGAGCCTAATTCTACAATGCCATTGGACGTCGTGGGTGTTGTAGAAGATAATTTGACTCATGAAGAGGTCTTGGTGGATATTTTGCATAGACAAGTGAAGAGGTTGAGAAACAAAGATGTAGCTTCCGTCAAGGTCCTTTGGAAACCAACCAGTTGAGAGTGCCACATGGGAAGCCGAGGAAGACATGAGAAAGCGATATCCATATCGCTTCCACTCTACTCAAGCCGAATGTACTAATTCAAGTCTCCTATATGACGTCAAGTCTTAAATTTTCACCTTTATGTCATTTGCATGCATTCATGTTTATGTGGACAAGTTTATGGTGATTTTGACATTCATGTTGAAATGTTTGAAATGAGGTTTAAATGCATTAGTTGCATTCATGTTTGACTGATATGTTTATGTTACTTCTCTTATGTACGTTTCTTTGAAATTATGGGGCGAATGTTCCCAAGGGAGAGTTATTGAAATGCCTCAAAAATGTGCTTCATAAATGCCCATAATCATAATTTTCATATATCTCAAAATCTGACTTCATATTCACGATCGGGGGGAAAAATTGAGTGGGAAATGGATATAATCCCGATTTTAGAAGAACTATAGCAAAATTTCATTTTCACAAAAAACTCGAAGTCTAGTAGCCATCAGCGCCCTGGCTGCGATGCGCCATGGCACAAATCAGTGTTGGAGTGCCCTTCGTGATAGGTCCACATCGTGAAACTGATGCAGACCAGTGAAGTTTTTCCCTGACTTTTTCATTTTGGCCCAAGGGACATGGGGTCATAGCCCCATGCACACACATGCATGAAAACACCTATACTTAGCCATTTTTCAACTCTGTATCACTCAAGAAAATCTTAAAACCCTCACCAAAACTTAACTAAATATTCTATCCAAATTCAAGTGTTCCAAGCATAATTCTGGATCTCAAAAACTTCATTCAAGTTTCAAGTTCTCTTCAAGTCTACATTAGGGAATCCTCAAACTTGAGGTCTGCAGGTTTCATGTATTGGGTCCTTTCACCCATGGAGCTCAATTCTCCTTTTTATAGAAATTGTATGTTTCCAAGTTGTATCATCAATGGGTATCTCTTATTACAGACTTTAATAACAAATTATGTTGAGGTTTTTCGAAATGTTGATTGTTTATGTATGTTTGACTATATCAAGCTTATACTATGAACAAGTTTTGTCTATTGAGATTATGCATATTTTGAGCTACAAAACTATGATTTATTAAAAGATTTGGTGATGGATTTCAAGGTATCTTACTTGAGGGTTTTACCATGTGTTAATGGGTTGATATACATTGAACTTTCTCATACTATTTCACTCTTAAAATGCATGATTTTGAGCTAGTATTAAGCACACGCCAATTGTTTGATAAAATATCTTGACAAGGATTCTTGAGTTATTGATGATCTAACATGGTTTATAAGTCAAGAGACTTTATAAGTATTAAGGAATTATATGTATGTATTGAATTCATGAAACGTATTTACAGTGTTGCTAGTTGACCACACCTTGTTGGGGGGTGACATGCCCAATCACCTTGTTGAGGAGTTGATATGCCTTGACCACCTGTCGGGGGGTAACATGCCCATACTACCATGTAAGGCGTATGCACCTTAACCACCTCGTGGGGGGTGACATGCCTAAACTACCATGTTGAGGGGTAGGTAACTTGACAAACTCATTGGGGGGTGACATGTCTGTATTACCGCATTAAGGGGTAGGTACCTCAATCATATTCTAAGGTGGTGACATACCTTGGATTCCAAGTAATAGTTGCTTGGTCTATGATTATGGTCTCCTACCACGGTGTTATGTCCTATACAAGTTACATGTTTTACTTCAAGTATTGATCATACATTTCCTATTGATATTATACTTATCTATTGCTTATGATTTTGCATTTTGAATATATTGACTTATGTCTTGTTGCATTGCATCATCCATACTTAGTACATTCAAACGTACTAACGTGTACTCTATGCTTTCATGACCTCTCGATCATCCTCCACGTAATTGGCTTTGGCATTTCGGAAGATAAGCTTTGGTGAGTCCTTAAGTCTGGGGACACTAGCTATGCTACTCTTGCTTTTTTTATCCCTTTATGTTGAATATTTGATACTGTAAGGGTCATCCCTGAGAGTGTCTTGGCCCCGCCCAATCTATGCTAGAGGTGCTATTGGAACAGTTAATGTAATTATGTTATGAGCTTAACTCTTGTATGTTTTACGATTATCCAAGACTTTCCTTAGTCCTATTTCCCTTTTTTATGTCTCTTGTTGTTGATGTTTTGCTTCCACGACCAAGGATTTGTGATTGATATACTAAGAGCCTTGTTTAGGGTTCCTTCAGATTCTCCATTCACTATGTCACGTCTAGGTCCTAAGCGTGGGTCGTGACAAATATCTTGAGCCAAACCACTAGGCCTTTGGTGCTCTACCTTCACTTGACAATTAGGGCATTCAAACACAAACTTTGCTATATCCTTCTTCATACCTTGCCACCAATATACTTCCCTCACATCTCGATACATCTTAGTAGATCCCGGATGAATAGAATAATGAAAGTTATAAGATTCACTCATGATCACCATCCTAAGATCATCCACATCAAGAACACATAATCGGTCTTGATATGAAGCACACCATCCCTTTCCAAAAGAAACCGCAATCTTCTTTTCGACAACTAATTTCTTCAACTCAGCTAATGACGGATCCAAATCTTACTTAGCCTTTACATCAACAACCACAGAAGATTCCACCCCATCCTGAACATGAATATTTCCATCATTAGAGTCAGCCAACATAACACTCAACCTATCCAAATGGCGAACATCCCTTGCCAACTCGATCTTCCCCTCATAAACATGAGCCACACTTCCCATAGATAGCCTACTAAGAGCATTAGCTATAACATTTGCCTTGCCGGGGTGATATTGTACACTTATAGCCCTTAAGGAGTTCCAACCATCACCTTTTCCTTTAGTCAAGATACCTTTGAATGAACACATATTGCAAACTCTTTGGATCGGTGAAAACATCAACATGCACCCCAAACAAATAGTGTCCTAAATATTCAAGGAAAACACCACTGTCGCTAAATGAAGATCATGAGTCGGGTAATTACGCTCATGCACCTTTAATTTCCTTGATGCATAAGCTATCACCTCACCATGTTGCATAAACAAACAACCCAACCCAATCCGAGAAGCATCACAATACACCAAAACCCATCTAAGCTATCTAGTAAAGTGAAAATAGGAGCCTACGTAAGCCAATCCTTCAAGGTCTAAAAATTTTTATCACATTCATCCGACCATAAAAACTTAGCCTTCTTTTGAGTCAACTTAGTCAATGGAAATGCAATAGATGAGAACCCTAACCCAAGAAAAACTTCGAATATCAGATGGAGTCAATGGTCTAGGCCAATTCTTCATGGCCTCAATCTTCCATCACCGGACACTACATGACCAAGAAAAGCTACCTTACCAAACAAAATATCAGATTTGCTAAACTTAGCATTCAACTTCTTCTTCCTCAAAGTATGAAGAGCCTAACTCAAATGTTCCATATGCTCCCGCTCATTTCAAGATTAAATAAGAATATCATTAATGAAGACAACCACAAAACTATGAAGGAATGGCTTGAACACCCGATTCGTAAGATCTATAAACATGGCCGAAGAATTAGTTAGCCCAAACGACATTACCACAAACTCAAAATGTCCATAGCACATGCAAAAACCAGTCTTGGGAATGTCACACTCCTTGACCTTCAAATGATAATAACCAAAACAAAGGTCAATCTTTGAGAAATGGGTGGCCCCTTGAAGTTGGTCAAACAAGTCATCGGTCCTTGGGAACAGATAATTATTCTTGACAGGTACCTTAATCAATTGCCTATAATCAATTCTCATCCAAAGGGATCCATGTTTCTTTCTTACGAATAACATTAGTGTACCCCATGGAGATATACTTGGCCTAATGAAGCCATTCACTAACAAATCCTTTAACTATTCTTTCAACTCAGCTAGTGTCATATGATAAGGAGGAATAGAGATAGGTTGAGTATCCCGGAGAAGATCAATATCAAAGTCTACTTCCCTTTCAGGAGGAATATTAGGCAAGTCTTTGCGGAAAACATTTAGAAACTCATTCACCACTGGGACTGATTCAAGAGTAGCTGACAGATTCCATATCTTTGACCCTCAAAAAATAAACACACCCCTAAGAAATCATCTTTCGGGCCTTGAGGTAAGAAATAAATAGACCTTTGATAGTAGAGTCACTACCTTTCTATTGAAGAACGGGCTCATCCGAAAATTCGAACTTAACATTATGGGTTCTACAATCCATAGGAGCATAAGAAGTATGCAACCAATCCAACCAGAGAATCACATAAAAGTCAAACATCAAAGTTCTATAAGATCAGATGAGAATACTTTATGCAACACAGAATTAGGACAACCCTGATTTCAGAAGGGTCCCTCAAAATTTCAGGACTCAAACTAAAATTAAACATCAAACAGAGGAGTCACAAAAGATGAACCAAAGACTTTCAATATACCGGTCACAATATCCGGAGCTTTCTCCACTTGTCGAGTATGAAAAGCATAGAAACTGTTGTTTCTGGGGGAACAAACCTAGTGGATCTCTTGGTTGGGTTTGATTACCTTGAACTATTTGGCCCTTTTTGGATGACTTCAACCAATCAACAAGCTTGTATACCATCTGACCACAACCATAACAAGCACCTGAACCCCATAAGCACTTTCCTAGAAAAAATCCTTCCACACTTGTCACATCATCAAGGTAATGGCCAACCCTTCATAGGTTCCTCGGGAGGAGGCACCGTAGCATTAACAAATAGAGTATTAGAACCTTGTCCCTATTGGAAGTGACCATAACCACCATCGTTGGAGTTGTAGAACCCACTATCATAACGGGCCCTTTTAGGATCATGTAACCTTTTCTCCTTAAATTTTCTCCTTCAATTAGTTAAGAATATATCATGAGCCTGGGGATGTCCATATCCCGAATAAGCATAGCCGCATGACATTCCTTCTCAAGTAAGACAGAGATACCAGAAATTAACCTATGCATTCTTTCGCGGTGGGGGGGGGGGGGGTCATCCACAAGTGTAGGAGCATGAACTTGAGGTCATAGTCCCTCACACTCATACCACCTTGTCTAAGGTTGATAAACTCATTCATCTTGGCTTCCCAAAGCTCAATTGGGAAGAAACGATCTAGAAATTCAAACTTGAACTCTTCCCAATTAACAACATTAACATGAATTCTCTTCATCAACCATTGAGTGTACCACACCTGAGCCACATCTTTCAAGTGATATGCAACCAACTCAAGACTCTCCTTAGAAGTGACTAACATAACAATCAACACCTTAATGAGCTTATTAATAAACTCATGAGCATCCTCATCGGCCTTTGACCAATAGAACTCTAGGGGATTTATTTAGATTAACTCTCTCACCCTAGAAGTAATACTGAGATCCCAAGAAGTATTAGCCAGCCTAGTCTGAGGAGTAACCACTTGTGCAAGCATAGCAAAGGTTATAGAGAATTCACCATTAGAGATAGGCTCTTCCATGGGCCCTTAAGGAACTTGTCTTCACAAGTCGGGGCTAGTCATGGTAGGAGAGCTCTTTGTGGAGTCATCTTCTATAATGAAGCAATAAGACCATTAGGATAAGGAAACCATAATACATAGTCCAAGCATGAATATAATATATGAAGAAGTGAGAAAATTCCTAAAACATAATCATAACCTCCTGCTCATAGGTAAAGTGCACTTCACATCAATGAATAGGACTCTACTCAACGTGGCATGTTGGACTTCGAGGATCATTTTCAATCCTAGCACTCTGATACCAAGCTTGTCATATCCCGGACCTAGGGCCTAGCAGTGACATAGTCAATGGGAACCTGAGAGTCCCCAAACAAGCCTCGTAGAATCCATGTACACACTATCGATTCGAAAGCGCATATAGATAAAACACATAATTCTAAGGGACGGAAAAGTAGGACTCATGCTATGGGGATGTCATAGGGAAAAATAGTAACATGGATTCATATAACACGTAGCACATAACGTGAAAGGGCGGTTAAGAATGACTCAATATCTGGGGGAAATTTGGGACATAGGATATTTCACATCATAACATATAAACATATCATAATGCTCATAGCCATTATATATAATGATAATCAATAGGTAGTTATAACCATAAACATAATCTCTGAATACAATACTTAGCATATAAATGTAAAAGAATTTACAAGATGTCCAACAATGCCTCTATTCATAAGATAGGATGGGGGCCAAGACATACCCTAGTCTTACCCTCAAAGTAAATAACATAAAACAAATCACTATAGGTAGAGGAATGGTGGTTAGTGCTTGAAAGATAGGGCTCATCATAATAAGAAAATCTCAAGATCCAAGCTAACCATCGTATGGTGGATGAAGGTAGTCTTTTCCCCTACATGGTTAGACCATGTAGGCAAAAGTTTGTGTTAGAATATTTAAATATAGTAAGTATTCAAGCATGCAATGCACATAGACTCAATAAACCTACATTCAATATAGAAAGCATCATATAACAAGTGAATAACTTATATCAATATGCCATGAGGTGTATGATGTATGAATGCGAAAATACTTCATGTATATTGAGGATGGGACCATAGCAAACATAAGACCAAGTAAGTTATAAGTTGGAACTCCATCTTCTTCCCCAAATGGATAAAAAGGTAACCTACTTGCTAAAGATAGATCCTTAACATTCTTTTTCTTCTTTACCCAAAGGGGAATAAATAAATAACTATGTTAGGCACAGAGTTCAAGAGAAAGATTAGGGATAGCCCACCCTACCTCCAATCCTACCAACACTAGGTCATCATCCTGCAAAAAATACATATATATACATGCTTGTAAAAGAGGCATAAATCTTTCAAATAATAACAATGCATACTTAGATTTAAAGGACAAATCACAGTCTTCATAATTATGCTTACTTAGGCTAAAGAGCTAAAAAAATTCATGTAATACTTTCATGTGTATGAATAGCTCCCTTGGAGAAACTTCTTGAGATATAAGTATGGACTCTAGGGGATAGCCCAGTCCGCCTCAAATCTTAATCAATGCTCCCTAAACATAGTGGTGTAAACAACCATAATTGCTCAAAGAGCCATAATCATTGACATTTAGGTGATTACATTCTTGTTATAACTATAATCATATTAAAATCAAATACATAAAAAGAATTGGGTCTTACCTACTCGTAATCTTCATGAAAATAATAGTCATGTATGCATATAACATGAATTAGATGAGAATAACAAGAGCAATTGAGATTCAAACTTTGATCAACAATACATTATGAAATTCAAGTGAAAGTATAATTAAATCCACATTTAAATCATAATATAGATTACCCATGCTTAAGTCAAGCTTTGAAGGATACATGCACATTCATATCTTCATAACTTCAATCCAATTCATCATATTGGGATTTAAATCACTTTAGAATCAATAATACAATATAACCCATACATCAATTGAATTTAATAAGCAATAATACTGAAAATCCATATCTAAAGTAAGCTAAAATTCATCAAAGTCATGTGAAAAGAGTTTGGGTCTTCTTGGTTGAAAGGGACCAAGAATCAATCGCACATAGCCTAGCTAATAAAGAAGATTCAAGAAGAAATTTGAAGAAGAATGAGTGTTCCCTTGATTTCCAAACTTACATTCACAAGAGTCCTATGAGAGAGTATTCTTAAGAGTGACTTGAGAGAATTCTAAGTTTGAGGAATGAATTTGAATGAAAGGAATAAAATATAGGTCATTTGAATGTCTTTAGGTAGCATAGCAAGTTAGAAAAGACCCTTAGGATAAACCATAATTATGGAAACTCTACTAATGAAATGAGTAGGAAAATTGAAGTTAGAGTCTCAAAGAGAGGTGGTACGGTTCGTGATAGGCCATACAAACTATACACTTGCCCATGGTCGAACACTTGGAAAATTTCCACTTGACAAAGGTCCAAAATGATAAAATACTTAGAAAAATTAAACATATTGAGGGTGGTATGGACCGCACAAAGCCACACTGTCCGTGTGCTTCCTCTATCCCACTCCACTTAGAAATATTCTTCCACGATGAAGTTCCGAGATGGTGATCCAATATTTAGAAAAGCTTCACTCTGGAAACTATATATGGAGGCATTCAAACCTTACCACTCTTTACGTGTCACGACCCAAGCCTAGGGCCTAGATGTAACACAGCGAATAGGAACCTAAAGGGACCCAAACAAGCCTCTTAGCATATCAATCACACATCCTTGGTCGCGGAAGAAAAGTAAACAACAAAATTAGATAATAATAAGGAAAGTGGGACTAAAGAAAGTCTTTGATATCATAAAAGCATAAAGAGTCAAGCTTATAGCATAAATACATCATAATATTCCAAAAACACCTCTAAACATAGAATAGAGCTGGGGCCAAGAAACTTTTCCGTCTCAACCTCATAATGTCAAATGTTAAACATAAAGAAATCTTAGAGATATCAAGATAAAGTACATAATGTCCCCGAACATGAGGACTCACTAGCTTATCTTAGAATATTCTCACTAGCCACGTGGGGGATGATCAAGAGGGGCTCGGTCCTACATGGTGATATCATGTAGGCATAAAGTATGCATTACTACGTTTTAATGTACTAAGTACATAGGATTCAATGCAACAAGACATAAGACAATATAGTCAAAATGCATCATAATAGGCAATAGATATGCATAATCTCAATATGGCATGCATGATCAATGCTTGAAATACAACATGTTTATAAACCATTCAACTTTCATTGAACATGATACATATGTGGCAAGAACCTCAACCAACAAAGAATAAGACCAAGAGAGCTACTACTTGGAATCCCGATGATTATCCCTCATTGGTAAAGAAGTGGTCTACTTGCTAAGGTGAACCATACTTCACCTTACGGGAGCCTGTCCCATTTTGGAGAAGTAACCTTATGGGAACCTATCTTATTTCGAGGTGGATTTCATGAGAAAGTGCACTAAATAGATCAACTAGTATAGCAGGGTACATAATCCTATGTTGGCACATAGTTTGAGGATTGTAGTATGGACCCTTGAAGATAGTCCACGCCGATAACCAATCCATTCATGCTAGACCTAATCTCGTGGAATACCTGTAATAATCATACTTTAATTTCTTGTAAGAAACATGGAAACATGACATGAGTGGCTTTTAAACATGTTTGACCTCTAATGGTGAGTCTAACTTGAAACATGAAAATAGATCATAATCATACATAAACCCTTGCTTCATCATGAATAGCTCATAAGAGGTAAAATCTTGAAACTAGGGCTTAACTTCATACTTGCATAATAATAGATAATTTCATAAATTTATAACATACTTGATAGCCCATATTCATAATGAAGTCACTTGACTTGTAAAACATGTAAATAACATGAGGATTCTTGACTTGACATTTTATCAAACACTTGGTGGGTGTATAATGCTTGTTAAAAATCATGCAATTGAAGAGTGAAATCATGTGAGAAAACACAATGCAAATCAACCCACCTGTCACACCCAAAGTTCCGTTAAGGCGGATGGCAACCGTTGCCGGTATGGCATGGAAGAACCATCCTGTATCTACACACTTTCTATAGATATTATAAGGGGTTTCTACATTCAACATTCTTTCAAGAAAGTAAATAGTATTAACAAGCCAAAAGGAAATGCATATGACTACGTCGTTGGGGCCAAGTTGTCTAAAGTACGAGACATGACCACACTTTAATCTACTCAGTCTAGAAAGCCCCTAGATGAGGAAAAGTATCTGATAAGGGTCGGGACAGGCCCCGCCTAGACTAGTTATACGATATGAAAATATAAGCTCTAGACGTACAAAGCTCCAAAGAAACCTGGAGCTCGGTAACGGTAGCTAGATATCCTGCACTTCTACTGGTGAGAGCTACTAGCACCTGTACCTGCAACATGAAATGCAGGTCCCTCATAAGGGATGTCAGTATGAGATAATGTATTAAATATGTAAGATAGGAAATACTGTATATGAAGTAACAACTCAAATGAAACTATGCACTTGTGTAGGATAAAAGACAACCTTTAGTTATACTGTGGGATCATGTTCTTTATGTACTTTTTATTACTTTACCTTTACTGTATAATCTGTACACAACATATAATACAAATGACCAGCTGATAAGTGGTAAATCGATATTGGGATCGGCCCTAGCTAGGCTTTTCTTTTCAATCCTTGTGCTACCCCCCTTCCCCGTGATAGGATCGACCCTGGCTAGGTGATTCTTCTACCCCTCGAGTTACCACACATGAATAAGCAATATACTTCAACTTTAAATTACCTTTGAGATGATTCTTTTGGTGGTCATAATATTAGAGCGGTAGGACTGTAGATGTACCATGCGACATGTAAATAATCATACAAGACAATATGACAATGAAAAGAGTACGTTACACAAATATTGAAATGCGTTTGAGATAAAACAATTCGTGAACATATTTAGCAACAAGAGCCCATGTAACTTGGTATCCATTTATGTATGCAGATTTGAAGGTGAATATGTATGGCAGCATATGAACATATGAAAGAGTGGATACATGGTTGATAGTTGTGTCGAAGTTGGTAAGTGCTTTTATGTGTCAAGGAAGAATATAGATTTCATGCCAAGTAATACGAAATAGAGTAGCCTTACATACCTAGCTGTACGACCTCGCTCTTACCTTGAGATAACCTTCCTTCCTCCAAATATTTATCTGCAATATAGTAGGTGATAATACTAGCATTATCAGCCAATAGATACATCTTCGTAGCCCAATCTCATAACAAAATAACACACGGGCAGCAAGCGTATAATTTTAAACACGAGCGTATTATTTCAACCTTTCCGCCTCTAATCATATTTTCTAATACACATTCTCATATATATATCATGTGCAGCTTGTTTTAGTGCCATAACAGTCTTGTAACAACACACAAAGCACAACACATAACAATTCTACACAACACACAAGTAGGAGGCATAACATTACGTCGTCTTGCTATATTTCGATGTCAACATCCCAAATCTATTTTAACTTCAACCAAACTGCATATAACATACATACACATATAATCATCCTTAAAACAGTCCAAGAATAGTTCCAAAATAGATGGAGGTTGTGGAACAACAATTACCAACTACTAGCCCACAAGATCATACTAAGAACACAATTACGATATCATATAACTCACTCTTACGGACCGTAAATATGGCGCAGAAACCTTTCTACATCATTACAAAAGCGCATTTCTACATCATTATAGAACAAAAAATCATCAAGAACGACAACCTCCCTTGACAATCAAGCCACCCGAGAAGAGAAAAGCTCTGGAATAAACAAGAAAAATGTACAAGAATCTTTTGAACACATACTGTCCAACAATTTCATCAAAGGTACAGTCAGCCTAGTCTCTTATTCTTCATGAAGAAACCTTACTAAATACACAATGATAATCACTTACCATTACCTTCAAGGTTGAGGGACTCCTTAAGAACCCGAAAAGTTTCTTGTGTTTGCTTTACAAAGTCAAGAAAGAATAACAAAGATCCTTTGTGAAAGCTGAAATTTTCTAAGTCTAAGAATGACTTAAACGTTCTGCTTGTAACCCCTTTTAAAGGATTACTTTGGCTGACTTTATTTTAAATTTTAGGTGTTATTTTATAAAGTTAGTAATGTACCATTTTTTCCCTTTTACTTGGGCATTATTGGGTTGCAAACTGATGGGCCTTAGCTGCCCATTTTCCCCTTTCTCCTTACTTAGTTTATGCCCAAATCATTATGTAAGATGTGATGTACTTGGGCCCTTTTCCTATTCTTCTTGAACTGTAAATACTTTCCATTTACGATGCTAAAATTTGGGTTCAAGTTACACCTTTAACATGAACTTTATTCATTATCGAACTTGGACAAATTTGGTGTCGGACCTCATCTCCATCTAGCTAGCATGTTTAAGCTAAGCAAGTAGGTGACTCACCTGCTAGCTTCCTAAGTCCTGCAAGCACCTCAATTCTCTCACTTTGTTTAAGGTCGCGATCTCGTCATTTTTATTTAAAACTTTTATACACTCGACCCTATTAAGTGTTAAACACACATATTGCCTCTAATATGAGACTCAAGCAGTTTTAAAGCTAGGCGCTAATTTGTCAAAGGCATATCATGTTTCATGTGCATAGGACAAGTACATGTAAGGTGAGGGGTGTTACACCACCAAAATATTGTAAAACCTTCATGTAAAATACCTTGAAATCCATCATCCAGTCTTATAATAAATCATAATTTCATAGTTTAAAACATACATAGTGTCAATAGATAAACCCAACTCATATTATAACCTTGAGATAGATAGGCATGCATATTTAATCAGCATTTCATAATACCCAAATATATTTCATTCTTATAATCCATAATAAAAGATATCATAGATAATACAACTTGAAACCATGCAATTTTCATAAAATAGGAAGATTAGGATCCATAGGTGGATAGACCCTATGGATGAAACCCACATAACTAAATTTGGGGATTCCTTGATGTAGACTTGAAGGAGACTTGAAGCTTTTATGGAGTTTTTGTGATCCGGAATAAAGATTGAGACACTTGAATTTGAATGAAAATTTTGATAAAATAGTTGAGAGGTTTAAGAGAGTGTTTTTGAGTGATATAGAGATGAATATGGCTAAGTATAGGTGTTTTCATACACAAGTGGGCATGTGGCCATGACTGCAAATGCGCTAAGGCCAAAACAGAAAATTAAGAAGGCACTAACACTAATATGCGATAGGTACGCGTCGCAGAACAATACCGCACCCTTACTATCTCTGAAAAATTTGCTAAAATATTTTTTCGTTATGAGTCTTCTAAAATCTGGGTAATACCCATTTCCCACTCAATTTTCACCTTGATCAAGAATATTAAGTCAGATTTTTGATATCATGCACGGACTTTGAGATATATAGAAATTATGATTATGGGCATTTTTGAAGCACATTGTTGGGGCATTTCAATATCTCTCTCTTGGGAACATTCATCCCAAATGTCAAAGAAACATGTATAAGAGAATTAATCATGAAAATTTCATCCTGACATGAATGTAACAAATGCATTTAAACATCATTCTTGAAAATCTCAACATTAATCTCAAAAATCACAATAAACTTGTTGATAGAAACAAGAATGCATGCAAAATGACATAAGGTGTCACGACCCAAACCTAGGGCCTAGGTGCGACACTGCGAATGAGAACCCGAAGGCCCCCAAACAAGCATCTTAAATCATAATTGCACATTATAGGTTTAAATGGTAAATGACAAATAGATGACAATAAAATATCGGGAATGGGACTAAGGGACAACTTGTAACTATAAGCGGAAGCGTAGGTTAAATAGCTTAAAACATACCAAGTGTAGAAATAGTCCAGACACACCTCTAAATAATGACAATAAACAGAGCCAAGAATACAAGTATAGGCTCCTCAATACTATGTCAAAATGAAAGTACATCAAATATTTTAATCACAAAAGCAAAGCTTGAAGAGAAGGGTTATGTTCGCGATGAATGGGAACTCACCAAAGCGCAAAGTCTTCACGAGCAATCTAGCCATGCGGAGGAGGATGAAGTAGATCGTCTGTCCCTACATGATTATAGCATGTAGTTAAAAATATGGTTAGTACTTTGTAATGTACTAAGTATGCAGGTATGTAATGCAACAAGTAAATATTATGACAAAGAATACTTACCCAATATGACAAACTCCAAGCTTAAACAATATATTCAGTTCCAAAGTAAAGTGTATAGTAATGCCATCAAAATGCATAGAGAATAACATAAGCAAATAAGTATGGGAATAAGACCATAACCGACAAAACCATATGAGCTATAATATGAAATACCGATTTCATACTCCACACCGGCCAAAGTGAGTCAACTTGCTAGGGTATAACTCCAGAAATGGAAATACTAAATGTATCTATCAGTCAAAAAGCCTAAAAAGGCATAATCAAAATATCCTATGGTGGCATGTAGTTATGAGATTAGAAGTATGATATAAGACCCCTTAGGCCGAGTCCCATTCCTAACTCATTCGGTGCTAAGTCAAAATCCCACGGAAACGGACAATGCACAAACGAAATAATCAAAACTTAATTCAGTTCAGGAAGTCTTATTTGTCAAAAGAATCATTTTCAAACTTGTACTTAGAATAGCTCCTTAAAAATATTCAAAACAAAACGGAATGGGTCTTAAGTCACTCAACATCATTTCATATTTGTATTTACTTATTCTTATCCAAAATCATAAGTTTAAAATATGCCCTGAAAGCCAAATATCCAAAGTTCATAACTCAACTTAAATAACGTTGAGGACTGGTTCAATAACCTTAAAATTTCAAGTTTTATATTTATAAAAAAGTCAGAATAATCATAGGAACATTTTAGGATTAATCAAAATAATCTAAGACTTGAAACTATAGGTTAGCTTAAGTAATGTAAATCTGAAATACCTGAATTAAATAATGTAAAACCTTGATAAATATTCATAAATAATTATAAAATATATGAATAACCATAAATTAAGCAAATATCAATTAATATGCAATAATACCTAAATAAAAGATTGAAAATTCGTAATTCAAAATTTAGTTTTTTGAAAAGGACTTCTTGGTTGAAAGGAAACCAAGACTTAAACCCATGTACTATTCTTGATTAGACTTGGGAAGATGAAAAGACTTGGTGGATATCTTGAAGAATACTTAGCCTAAGTGTTGAAAGAGTTTTGGGAGAGCAATGTAGATTAGGGATTTTGTTTCTTTGAAAAGTGATGTAGACACTAAGTAGAGGGGGAGTTATTTATACTGGTTTTGGAGGGTTATAAGGGCCGTTTAATTCTTAAAAAGTGGTCAAAATGTGTGGGGGAAAAGGCATAAAATCAGGTGGGGCAAAGGGACTTTTTTGACTCACTTTTAAAAAGAAGAAAGATGCCAAGTACAAGGAAGTGGGCATGGGACCTAGGTATGGAAGCATTACCCTTTCCCATGGTGCTATGGCATGATATGGTATGGCCTCAAGTCATGCGAAGGGCATGCCAACGGCTGCCCATGCAAACCATGCAACAATGGCAAAAGAATTGCTCACAAACAAATCAATTATGCAACCTTCACATATACTTTCATTTTGAATAATTCCAAACACAATCCAAACTTCATTTTTTTAGTCTTAACTTCAAATAACATTGCCCCCCCTAAATATTATACCAAGGATAAACCAACCATCCTTCCAAGACCAGCTCAACAATCACATAACTAAACCTAGCTAATCGCTTAGATAACCTAGCTGAACATTATCCTTCATGCAATTATAGGCTTAAAAACACCTGGTACCTTACATAAGGTATGAAACTTAGGACGTGATATCATATAGGGGACTTAAATTAGTACCTTCGGCTTAAGTAGAGTGGAAAAGATATGGGCATCACTTTCTCATGTCCGCTTCGGCATCCCATATGGCACTTTCAACTTGTTAGTTCTTCCAAAGGACCTTGATAGAAGATACAGCTTTGTTTCTCAACCTCTTCACTTGTCTATCCAGAATCTCCATCGGGACTTCCCCATAAGTCAAATTATCTCCTACAACACCCACAACATCCAAGGGCACTATGGTACTTGGGTCTCCCAAATAATTTCTCAACACGGACACATGGAAAACCAGATGAACCATGTCATGACCCAAACCTAGGGCCTAGGTGTGACATGGCGAATGAGAACCCGAAGGCCCCCAAACAAGCCTCTTAATTCATTATTGCACATTATAGGTTTAAATGGTAAATGGCACATCGATGACAAGGACATATATGGAATGGGACTAAGGGATAACTTGTAATCATAAGCGTAAGCATAATTTAAATAGTTTACAACATACCAAGTGTAGCAATGGTCTAGACGCACCTCTAAACAATGTTAATAAGTAGAACCAAGAATGTAAGTGTAGGCCCAAATACTAAGTCAGAATAAAAATAAATCAAATATTTGAATAACAGAGGAAAAGATTAAAGATAATGGTTCTTTTCCCGGTGAATTGGAACTCACCAAAGCTCAAAGTATTCACGGGCAATATAGCCACACGGAGGAAGATAACGTAGATCGGCTATCCCTACATGATTATAACATTTAGGAAAAAATTTGATTAGTACATCGGAATGTATTAAGTATGCGGGTAGTCAATTCAACAAGTAGATATAATGACAAGGACCACATACCCAATATGACAAACTCCAAGCTTAAACAATATATTCAGTTCAAAACTAAAGCATATTGTAATGCCATGAAAATGCATAGAGAAGCACATAAGCAAATAAGTGTGGGAATAATACCATAACTGACAAAATCATATGAGATATAATATGGAATACCGATGTCATACTCTACACCGGCCAAAGCGTGAGTCAACTTGCCAATGTTTAACTCCAGAAATGGAAATACTAAATAGATCCACTAGTTAAAAAGCCTAAAAAAGGCATAATTAAAATCTCCAATGGTGGCACGTAGTTATGAGATTAGAAACTTTATATAAGACCCCTTAGGGAGAGTCCCACTCCAAACTCATTTGGTGCTAAGCAAAATTCCCACAGACATGGACAATGCATATTAGAAATAATCAAAACTTAATTTAGTTCAGAAAGTCATAACTTGTAAAATAAATTATATTCAAGTTTGTACTTAGAATAGCTTCTTAACAAAGATTAAAAATGAAATTGAATGGGTCTTAAGTCACCCAATTCCAAACTCATACTTGTGTTTACTTATTCTTGTCCAAAATCATAAGTTCATATTATGCCACGAAAATCAAATATCCAAAGTTCGTAACTCAACTACAATCACGTTGAGGACTAGTTCAATAACCTTAAAGTCACAAGTTTTATATTCAAACAAAGTTATAATAATCATAGGAACATTTTAGGATAAAATTATATTAACTCATTTGTGGATCTAAGACTTGAAAATATATGTTAGCTTAAATAATGCAAATCTGAAATGCTTGAATTAAATTATATAAAGCATTTATAAATATTCATAAAATATATGAATAACCATAAATTAAGCAAATATCAATTAGTATCCAATTATACATAAATCAAAGATTGAAAATTCGTAATGATAAATTTAATTTTTCGAAGAGGACTTGTTGGGTCAAAGGAAAAAAAGAATCAAATCTACATACCTTGCTTGATTAGCCTTACAAAGATAAAGAGATTTGGTGGAGATCTTGAAGAATACTTAGCCTAAGTGTTGAGAGAGTTTTGGGAGAGCAATGTAGATTAGGG
>JAOTQR010019375.1:0-17227 GCA_025774065.1 Solanum ossicruentum
TACATTCTTCTGAGTTAATCTAGTCAGTGGGGCTGCAATGGAAGAAAACCCCTGAATAAACCGTCGATAGTACCCTGTTAACCCCATAAAACTACGAATCTCAGTAGCTGAAGTTGGCCTCGACCAACCTTTAACTGTCTTAACCTTAGTCGGATCTACTCTAATCCCCTCTTTAGACACCATATGCCCTAAGAATACCACCGAATCAAGCCAAAACTCACACTTAGAGAATTTTACATGTAGTTTTTCCTCCCTCAACCTTTGTAACACTATCCTCAAGTGACTAACATAATCAGCCTCAGTCTTGGAATACACCAAGATGTCATCGATGAATACTATAACAAAAGAATCTAAGTACGGACGTAACACCCTATTCATCAACTCTATGAATACTGCAGGGGCATTAGTCAACCCAAAGGACATCGCCAAAAATTCATAGTGGCCATAACGAGTTCGGAAAGCTATATTAGGAATATTTGATGCTCTAATCTTCAACTGATGATAACCAGACCTCAAGTCAATCTTAGAGAACAAAGCTGCTCCCTGAAGCTGATCAAACAAGTCATCAATACGAGGAAGCGAATATTTGTTCTTGACTGTCACTTTGTTCAGTTGCCTATAATCGATACACATCCTCATGGACCCATCTTTCTTTTTCACAAACAAGACTGGGGTACCCCCAAGGTGACACACTAGGACGAATAAACCCTTTGTTCAGCAAATCTTGAAGTTGCTCCTTTAATTCCTTCAACTGAGTTAGAGCCATTCGATATAGAGGGATGAAGAAGGGCTTTGTGCCCGGCTCTAAATCAATAGGAAAGTCTATATCCCTATCTGGAGGAACACGTGAAAGGTCAGTGGGAAACACATCGACAAACTTTTGAACTACCGAAATAGACTCCATAGAAGGTGGATCAACATTAGTATCCCGAATGAAAGCCAAGTAAGACATACACCCCCTATCAATAAGTTTCTGAGCATGGATGTAAGAGATGACTTTGCTTGGATAAGAACCACTATCACCCTTCCACTCAATTTTTGGTACCCCGGGTATGGCTAAGGTCATCGTTTCTGCATAGCAATCAAGGATAGCATGATATGGGGAAAGCCAATCCATCCCTAAGATAACATCAGAATCTACCATCTTTAGAATAATCATATCTACCCAAGTATCATACCCAAACAAAGAAACAAGATAGGATCGATACACTCGATCCACCACTAAAGGCTCACCTACTGGAGTAGAAACATGAATCGGTACAGGCATACAATCATATAGTAGGTCGAATCCAAGTGAAAAGTAGGATGACACATAGGAGTAGGTAGATCTAGGATCAAGCAATACAGACGCAGATTGGTGACAAATCGGGATAATACCTGTGATGACTACATCATAAGCCTGTGCCTCGGGCCTACCTGGAAATGCATAGCAATGTGGTCCCCTACCACCACCTGTCTAAGCAATGCCTCTACCCCTACTCTGTGGGACTATGGAACCACCCGCTTATCTACATAGAATACGGCCACCTCTATCTGTGTAAGCTCTGCCTCGCCCTTTGTATAGTGGTGGAGCAAGTGGTCTAGTCTGAATTGAAGATTTAAGGTAGGGCCCACCTTGTCCCCCTGATAAAGGATACTATCGTATCAAGTTATCAGGATCTCTACACCCATAACAAAGCCTCTGACTCTGGGACTGATGTGCAGATCCTGACGAAATACCATAGCTGTCTCGCGCTATAGGCCCACGATGTGTCTGGCCACCCTTAAAAGCAGGTAATGATGCATGAACTAGTCCTCGACGCTGGGATGAGCCACCCCTTCTATAGAACCCTCTACCTCCAGATGAGGTACCAGAAAACTGACCGTATGCACGGGCCCTCTTAGGGTCTCCAAACTATTCCCTCTCCATCAGCTCTGCCTCCTTAGCAGCACACACAACAGAATGGAAAGAGGCCCCATTCCTAGATACTCTAAACACCGCCTGTCAGATAGAATAAGCCAATCCCCTCACAAACCTACAAACTTTCTCTGTCTCGTTTGGAATAATAGTTGTAGCATATCTAGATAACTGATAGAAATGGGTCTCATACTCAGTGACTAATAAGCCATCCTGCCTCAGACTCTCAAATCTCAACCGACTCTCCTCCCTCCCACTCCAGGGGACAAATCTATCGTAAAAAGCAGCAGAGAACATCTCCTAAGACACTGTGGGAGATCCCACAAATGAAGATCCCGAATATGTCCTCCACCATTCTCTGGCTGGCCTACGAAGCTAAAGGGTAACATATCGAACCCCGTGTGACTCAGCTAAGCCAACAACATCTAACAGCTCCCTACAAGTAATTAGAAACTCATGAGCATCCTCCGTCCTTCCACCCTGAAATTGAGGTGTGTTAATCTTCCTAAACATCTCATAGCAGTGATGCTCACTCTCAGTCAATGTAGCCATAGGTGCACCCCGGACCTCAATAGCTGGTCCAAGATCAATCTCAACTCTAGTACCCACTAGTGGCTGCTCTATCGGATCATGGACCTATGGACCATGATTCTATTCTAGGGTCTGAGCTCCTCCTCTAGTTTGAGAACCGCCTGGCATGCCTCTCGTATTACTGCTCGCACCAAGACTCTCAAGTACATTCAGCACCCTAAATAAAGTATCTTGCATCAATAGTGAGGCTACGTGCTCTGAAGGGACCTAGTTCCCTCTAAGGTCAGCCGTAGGCTCTGAAGAGACCTCCCTAGCACGATCTCTCACTGGTGCTGCTCCACGAGCACGACCTCTGGCTTGAGCTCTACCCCTACCTCTAACTGGGGCCTCAACAACTGCCTCAGGAGCTGCCTCACCTCTACCACCAGAAACAGTAGCTCTAGTCCTCGCCATATGTCAAAAGAACATAGGCATACTCAGTACCAATTTACATAACCACGCATGATAAGAGAGTATAAATAAAAGGGAAGTTTTCTAATAGTCTCCATAGCCTCTCAAAGATAAGTACAAACGTCTCCGTACAGATCCTTGAGACTCTACTGAAACTCAGCTTGTATGCACGTGAGACCTATGAACCTATGCTCTGTTACCAACTGTCACAACCCAAAAATGGGCATGATGATCCTCGTCTTATTCCACCAAGACAAGTTAGCCTACAACCCAACTATAACATTAAAAATGTGAAATTATAATAAAGATGAAATTTCAATTGCGGATGATAAGTCAACTTAATGAAAAATGCCCTAAAACTTGGTTGTCACATGCACAAGCTTCTAATGTATTACAATAGATTCAGAAGGAAACACAAGTATCAAATGATATTGTATCTAGAATAGAACAAAATCATAATAAAGGAGTAAGAAGTCAGTTGGGATGGCAAACAACTACCTCTCACAATCTCCATAGGAAGCCTTGGACAGGGAAAAGTAGAGAGTATCACGACAATCCGGGCTCGCAACTTAGAAAATTATTATAGCAAGGGATGAGTACCAAACACACGGTACTCATCAAGTGAACTACTAAATACAAAATTAAGTAGTATAGAATACAGGTACCCCCAACACTTCAACCAAACCCCCACAACTACAACCTAATCTATAACCTTCACAATTACATCATCCGAAAATTCAATGACCAAAGCCTATAATAGTATAATTCTCATTATCCTACTTTCAAGTCATAGGAGAAAATTCTACAATTTATCAAGTTCTCACTAATTCATCAAGTGTCATTAAATCAATACCAAAACTAATCATGTAAAGACATAAACAAGTCAAATGATATAATAAATAACCAATCTCAATAGCACTCCATATAATCATAACAAGCCAGAGCATTATGGGATGAAAATGAATGTCGTGAGATGTAAATAATGCTATGCAATATCAAATAATAGTGATGCATGCCTGTCCTACGATACACATCAGCTGATGATAAACATGCCTCAATCAGAACCCATGAGGGCCATACATGGACCATGTATCCGCCTGAACTATTTCCCTTATTCAATTTTCGTTTCATATCTAGCCGGAATCATTTCCCTTCGGCTTTTCATTTCTTTTTTGGATCGTCCAACAAACACATAGTAGATGCGCAATAATCATGTTCATGGGTAACTCAATACCATATATTTTACAATATCCTCAATATCAATAACAAATAATCACTATTTCACATACAACAAGTCTCTATCATTAATCCACAAGTCAAATATCACCATAGGATAATTACCAAATCAAAATATTTCAATCAAAGCCTACATAAATCATTCTCAACACCGCACACAAGAAGCACAAAATTCTATATACTTAACCAAGGTTAAGAAATTCACTTGCCTTAGTCAAATCTTGGTCAATCAAACACTTGAGCCTTCCCCTTTCGAATGGAATTCGAAACACTACGAGCTAATCCAATAAGAATTCACAATTAAATTTTGAAATGAACAACACACATGTTACTATATAACCCAACCTAGACCCAAAAATTATTCAATTAATTCTATAACCAATTTTCCTAAATTTTAAACTTAGGGTTAAGTCTTAATTTCTACAAATAATATAACTTCAATGGTATTCATATAATATAATACACCTAAAATTTAATTTCATAACTCTGCATATCAGAAATTCAAGACGATATCTGTAAAATGTTGCTACACTTTTAACAATTAAACATATGTAATACTCCCCAATTATTAGTCCGTCATTATGCTAGTAATAATGACACAATTTTCCACCAGATTCTTGTCCCTTTAAGACTCACTTTCATGAATAAACCTTAATTTCAAATCCTATCTCCAGTATAGCAAAAAAAATATTTTGAATTATAAAATAATTACAATAAAAAAAATCTGGAATGAGAAAGGGAAACATCATCGCTTAACTAAAATTATGCTAGTTCTAACACTAATAGTTTAAAATTTGTAAGGTTCTTTTTCTTTTTTCACTATGCCCTTTAATTGATAACTCTTTCTCAACCAATCAATGCAACACTACTTTTTCTCCATTTAACCCTAGCCAATCATGTTCACACAAACATTCAACTCCCCTTTACTATTAAATAATGCAATGCACTCCATCTCTCAAATATATATACAAAATTATAAGATTGACATGAATACGTCTCTTACCCACAACCATTCGTCCCTTGTTGCCTAACTTGCTCCAAAAAAAAAAAATCATGTGTTCTCCTTTCCCTTCTTCTTTTTATTTTTTAAGTTATATTAAAAGAATTAAACCCTAATAACTAATTTTTTTTTCTCTCTATATACTAAGTGGTATAGGATATTTACTAAGTTATTAATTTAGTTTTCTAATTAAACTAGCTATATAAATTTACCCCTAAATTAAATAGTCATAGTTACTGAATAGTCCAAAATACCCATTTAAAATATTTCAAGATAAATCTTTTAGAAAATCAAGAGGACTGATTCTCAAAATGGCCTAACGGGTCACTTCATCTAATTTCATTCTAACTTGACTTCAATTCCAACATTCTAATCAACTTCAACAATAGTTCAATTCCAACTAAAAATACCTAATCTATAATCTCATTTAAAAAAGCCCAAATTCAAACTATAAAACCCTAAAATGTTTATTTACTCACTACTTCACACAACAAATACAAATTAACTATGCTAATACCATTGTAACTTCATAACAATAGCATTCCAACACAAAATATTCAATTCATAAACTAATGTCAAAAAAATCAAATTTAAAGTTTAGCCATAAAAATAAAAAAATAATTCCATTCACATATTCACTGTACAATATATAAAATAAGTTTTGTAATATCATAACTTCAACAAGAAAAATGAAATGGGCTAGCTGAGAACTTACAATGTTCAAAAACTGTAAAACAACAAAATAATACCTACAAATACTAAACATGGAGCAAAAATAAAAAAAAACTAGTACTTTAGGTATGGGGGAGGAGGAACTCGTGTTTGGCGGCGGTGGTGATTGACGGCATACTTACAGGAGAGTCTGATGGGTTTGGGGAACGGGGGTTAAGATATTTTGGAGAGAAAATAAAGTTTGAGAGGGAAAAAAATAAGTGAGTGTCGGCCAATTTTTTTTTTATATAAGCTTAGGTGCGATGGACGGGCTCGTTTTGTCCATCGCCCTTCATTAAAAAATTTTGATCGTTGACCAAAAAAAGCGACGGAAGAGTCGCCTTGTCCATCATAATTTTTGAAAATTTTAAAGATAAAAAAAATTACGACGGACGGCATTGCTGTGTTATTAAATAAAAAAATTGGTCAAAAATTCTGTCAAAAATACTATGGACATGTAGACACTGTCCGTCACTTTTAATAATCAAATATTAAAAAATAAATTTAAATTAAAAAGAGATGGACTACGTCCTTTAGTTCGTCACTTTCTGCACAATCTCATACTTGATTATATTAAATATAACTGATAGTCATCATGTAGTGAGGCAAGGAATACACAATTACATCGCATATATAGTGACTAGGTAATACTATCACAATAAAGATTTTAGTACACACCAACTTCTGATTCCTGATGTGCTGTCAAAATACAACACATTTGGTGTCAGAAACAAGGGATTTTGTGAGTTCTTAAAGTGACTTTTTATGGTTTTGATGTTTTTTGTGTTAATCTTGCAGAAAAGTTAGGTTGGCATGATTTTGAAGAAAAGTTGCAAATTTTGCTGAAGCATAGGCCATACGAGCCTACTACGAGTCGTAGCTCAAACTATAAGTCATAAAGTGTGTCGTAGCAAGAATCAGAGACCAAAAATTTAGAAATCTACCAAGTGAAGGTCACTCCTACAAAGATATCCTACGAGTCGTAAGACACACTATGACTCGTATAGGTGGATTCATAGCAAGTATCAGAGAGCCAAAATATTGGACCAAAAATTGAAGGCAAGACTATGAGAGAAACATACGAGTCGTAGCTCAAGCAACGACTCATACCTATATGTCATACCAGTTTAGTCCAAGATGCCAAGAACCTGATACGAGACCTCAACTACAACTCATAGGTCATCCTACGAGTCGTATCTGCGAAACTTATTAGTTGCCAGCTATCTTTTCTGTGTAAATTCTAGGGTTGTTTTATAAATACTATATATAGTTTAAGTTAGATTCTTAGAAGAGAGTTTGACCAGGAGATATTCTATAATCACTTTTTGAATCTTTTCCTAGTTTTTTAGAGTAGTTTATTGTTCTTTCTTGGAAAACCCATTTTTGGGATTACAGATCTTATCTTGTACTCATTGTTGATAATCAAGCTTTTGGGTTTGCAACTTGTGGTGTCTTCACTTTTCATTGCAACTTGTGTGTTTTGCCTTAGCCATGAGTAGCTAAGCACCCACAACTTGGGGTTGTAGTAACTATGGGTAGTTGACTTGAGATGATCTAGGTTTTTTGTATTTCATGATTGGGGTTTTGCATTTATTATCTATTTCTCTTTATTATTATTGTTGTTTGACGGTACACCAAACCCCGCCTACTATCACGATCTTGACAAAGGTAGTGACAAATAGGAAAAAGGAAGTAGATGATAGAATTCGATTAATATGTTCTCGTCTAATCAACCGAGCCTGACCAAGGGGAGGTTGACTGGGACAATAGGTAATGGTTAGGTGGTGCGCCATGGTTGCCGACCAACCGCAATGGTGAAATTCGAAGTTCATCTTCACAAGAGGGCTAGAAGAACCTAAGTCGCTGTCCTGCATGCAAATCACCAATTGTAGTTATGTTATCTAGGGTAATTAAGTCGACAAATAATGGGTAACAATTCCCAAGTTGTCACCAAAATTGAGTGCTTCCTCACGTTATAGTTATTGATAGTTTTATTTTGTTTTTGAATCACAAAACCCCTCATCCCCATTTAGCGATTGTAGTCACAAATACTAGAAATGATTAGTGTTAAAGTCTAGTAGTCAAGCCCTGTATTACCTGTGGATTCGACCATAAACTCAGTTAGGTTAATTGTTGACAACGACCACTTTTTTATTGGAGCATGAACATCATCAGAAATTATGGCGCCGTTGCTGGGGAATACAGCTAGGCTTTGATTTGATTTCACTATTAGTTAGTTCTAGTGTTGATTTCTAGAGTCTCTTATACTTTATTTTTATTTTTGTTTTTGTTGTTTGATTTTATTTACAGGGTATACTAGGTTATATGCCCAACACAAGGAGCCAAGGCAATCCCTTAGCTCCACTCAATTTGGATATCCATCGAAGAATGACTCAAATGAATGAGGATATTGAGGTTTAAGAGGATATGCATCTGAATAAGAATATGGGAAGAGAGAAGAATCCACAACAGAGGTAACATACCACAGCTCAGGGACTTCAATGAAAATGCTTATGGATGAAATCAATACCGATTGAACCCTATGACTATGGACATTACCAGTGATATAGTACTGCCTCCTTTACTGGCAGATACTAAGTTCACAGTATCGAGTGTATTGTTCCAAATGCTCCAAAATCGTGGACTATTCACAGGGCTACCTTAGGAGGATCCCCACAGTCATATTCAAAATGTGGTGTTTGTTTGCAAGAGTGTTATGAGAGCACAAAACCTTTCTCTCGATGTTAGTTTAAGAGTGTTTCCACTGTCATTGACTGACAATGCAACTGTATGGTTATCCGAGCTTCCTCCAGGTACTGTCACAAGTTGGGACTGCAGAGAGTATTCCTTGAAAGATATGTCCCAAGATCTAAGAAGTTAAAGCTCAAGGATCAAATCAACAACTTTGAGCAATTGCCAGGTGATTCTATTAGAACAACATGGGAGAGGTTTACTAAATGCTTGAGGATGGTTCCTGATCACAAGATTGTTGATGATGCCTTGGTTGAGATTTTCTATCGGGAGCTTGATGAGAATAGTCAAGCTTACGCCGACATAATTATAGGAGGCATGTTCCTAGATCAACTTTTCACATTGATAGCCGCAATGATGGAGCAAGTGGTCAAAACAAATAGACCATGGGGTTAACAAGAGTAAGGTGTGATGAAACCTTCTTGTGCGGTTAACACCAATAATGAGAAAGCAAAGGTAAACGAAGAGATCATGGAGCAACTTGCTCAGCTTCGCACAAGTATAGACTTGGTCTTAAAGCAAAATCAAGCAAGTGTCAAGGCAGTCACTCACCAACCTCCGAAGGCTCCTACCTATGATAATCCATTCTTTGATGAGGATGCTTGTTTTATAAGCAACGACAGGGGTTTCTGAAACAACCCCAAGGGTCCAATTCGGACTATTGGAGGCAAGGTTCCGGGAATCAAGCTTGGAACTTCAATTGTAATGAGATGTATAGAGACAACCGATGTGGATACTATGAGAGAGAGAGTGTGTCAGATGCAGAATGGGGGAGAACAGATGGCTACAATAATGGTCATTATGTGCCATCACATAATCGTGATTCCATATCAAATAACTCCAGGATTGAAGAAATGTTCGAAAAATTGTTGAAGCGAGCCGACCAACAATATGAGCTTTAAAGGGAATAAAAATAGATATTTCAAATATTAACCAAAAAATAGTCTCACTTAATAGTGATCAAGCAATTTGAACAGTAATTTGGGCAAGTTTCTTCACAATTAAACCAATGACAAAATGGCACCCTACCTAGCAACACAGTTCAAAACCCAAAGAATGAAGGACATTGCATAGCGGTGATGACTAAGAGCGGCAAGCGCACCTTAAATCCCCTATGCCGATAATTATGAATGAAGTTGATAAGAAGGGTCTTAGTGGTGTAGTCTTGGTTGAGGGAGAAGATTCGAAGGTTGTTGGGATGCAACAAGAAGAGGTATAGGAGCATGAGAAAATGAAATCATTTCCCAAACCTCCTTCTCCTTTCCCTCAAAAGCTTAAGGGAAAGGAAGATGAGGGTAAATTCAAACACTTCCTCTCGATGTTGAAGCAACTCTCTATCAACATTCCCCTCCTAGAAGCTTTGTAGAAAATGCTCGGGTATGCCAAATATATGAAGGATTCGGTCACCAATTTTAGAGCAAGAGTTCTCGCAAGAACTCTAATAATGTAGTGCAATTATGACCAAATGCCTTGCTCAAAAGCGAGAGGACCCCGGTTCATTCACCATCCCTTGTACCATTGGTGATGTCAAGTTTGCAAGAGCATTATGTGACTTAGGAGCGAGCATCAATCTAATGCCTCTTGCGGTACTCCTACCCCGATAAGAATGAGATTGCTTATGGAAGATCAAACCATTAAAAAGACGGAGGGAATCCTTTTGGATGTGCTTGTTAAAGTGGATAAATTCATTTTTCCAGCAGACTTTGTGATCCTTGACTGCAAAGTTAATTTTGAAGTGCCCATCATTTTGGGGAGACCATTTATGGCCATTGGTAGAGCCCTTGTGGATATGGATTCAGGTCAACTATGGTTTAGGGTTAATGATGCAGAGGTTGTGTTCGACATTCGCTAATCCACAAAACACCCAAATGAGTGCAAGCGTGAGGTGTGGACCCTCGATGATAGTTGATGAAGAAAGATGACAAAGTCCAACCACAACGTTAAACAAGGCGCTCCTCAGGAGGCAACCCAAGCATTTTTGATATTTCTTGGCTTATTTTAAGTATTTTTGGTTGTTAAGATTCTTTGGTAGAAAGTGTGAGTTTGTTTTTTATGATTGAAAGATATTGGAGCAGTTGTAATATTTTGGGAATTGTTGTATTTTGAGATTTGATTTGCAGGTGCAAATTGAAGAACTGAAGATCTAAAAAATGGCACTTGGAGCAACCTCTATGATTAGCCTACGAGAGAATTAGTGATATCAGAAATTGGCAGATACACTATGAGCCAATCTTACGATTCGTAGAGTCGTCTAGAGTCGTTAAGAGGGGTTCGTAGCGCCCAAGTATAATTCCTAAATTTTTATGTGTTGGGTCTGCTACAAAATCGAGACCTACAAGTCATAGGACAGCCTATGACTCGTAGTCGGGGTCTCGTAGCCCCGATCTGCAGTTTTAACAAGCTGACCTAATTTTCATCCAAAGGGGGGTCAAAATATAATTTGACCCCAAAATTCATTTTACAATACCCTAAGGCGACAGAAAACCCATTCCATCACCCCATTCGATGTGGTTTTTGATTTCTTTTGCTTTGGTTTACTTATCCAATCAATTAGTCAGCTTCGTGGTTAAGTTTTGCAATCTTTTGTGGTGAGTTTGTCCCCCATATGAGCTTGTGCTTTGTTTGATCATATTAAATCATGACATATAATGACTATTGAACTAGACTTATAATCTAGGGTTTTCTAGGCTTGAAGAGTTGAGTTGTGAACCAAATCATGTTGACATTCTTGAATGGGTGATGATGAATGCGAAATTTATGATTCATGGGATGTATTGTATGGTTGTTGCCCACTTATAGTCTAAATTGTTGTCGAAATTGGTATTTAAGAAGTGGGAGCGTGTTTTACACATCTTAACCTATGGGACTTCATTGATATTGTTCGAATGGAAATTGCATTCCTATGGAATGTTTATAGATGTCAAGAATGAGTTTTGAATGTATATTGCTTTCAGTTTGCTTGACGTTATGTGAACTACTACTGTTTCTGGGGGAATATGGTTGTTCTGATTTCTGATGTTATTGAAGTGATTGCCTATGTGCCAAGTATTTGCTATTGTTATTATGTGCCAAGGATGTTGAACTTAGTGTTGATTTGTGTTTGTTGTGGAAAAATGTTAGGGACCACTGATGCCTTCTGTTTCCTGCTATGAGGCACTCCTACGACTCGTAGGTTCCTCTATGAGTCATAAGGGTCCCTCATAGCAATCTTCAATCATCTGTGGTTACTTCAAGTTTCTCATACGAGACTCATATACGACTCGTAGTGCCTGCTACGACTCGTAGTGAGGGTTTCGTAAGCTTACTTGAGTTTTGAAAAATGTTTGTAAACATAGTTACAAGCCCAGACTATGACTCATAGGTCACCTTACGAGTCGTAACTGTGTCTCGCATTTGAGATAAAAAAGAATTTTTGAAGGCATACAGGTTCTACGTGGGTAGTATACGACTCGTAGATCACCCTACGAGTTGTAACTGCACTCGTATCTGCAAGCTTGCAGTTGCATTAGTGAATATTTACTTTTGATTTGTTTTTGTTTCTTATTCTTTGTTATGTGTTTAACGGATCAAACATATTGAACTTACATGTTGGTTTGTGGTTTGTTTGCAGATAAAATGCCCCCTAAAGATAAACGTGCAATTCGAACTCTCCAACGGAGGTTGATGGATGAATCCTTCTAGACCGAACATTTAGAGGGCTCTGTGTTAGACAGAGCCAGGGTAGACCTACAAGCCAATAGACCCCAGACCCGGGCACTTGCAACACAGACACCCATGGAAGTTAGCAGTTCCTCCTAGTCTGAAGAGGAGGAACAACAGGGTAACGCGGACGGGTCAGATAGTAGCTTTCCGTAGACGATTCCCTTACATTCCGGCTCCGAGTCAGAGTCCGAGAGCACCTCCCAAACCCAGCAGGAGGAAGATCATTCCTAACCCCCAGTTGACTGCAAATGGTGCGTCCCAGGATGAAAGAAATATACAACCAGGGGCTAGAGCCTATAGGGAAAGACAAGTCGATCCGCCAATTTCATGAGGAGTCTCGGTTGAATGCCTCAGGCTTAGATAGAGTACTCGGATTGAATGCTGGGTTGGATGAGCATGGGCTATGGTGGACCACACAACAACTAGGCAAATATGCCCCTTACGTAGTCCATAAGTTCTATACGACGTATCTTGCTACACTCCGCCAGGGGTTACTGAAGAACAAAAGACCAATTGAGCAGTCGAGGCTATGGGTAGTGACAGTCCGGGGGAGGAAAGTTGATATCTCGGAGGAGACGATCCGACGAGTGCAGTTTGGGCCCATCTATAGAGTGCTTCAGTCTACCGCAGAGTACGATAGCCGTATTGATAAAATAAGGAGAGCGGTGACTGGGAAGGTCATCGGAGCCAGGACAGAGTTGCTACGGTGGATAGCTAGTCAAATCTACGAGGAGGGTGTCAAGCTGATGTGGGTCACAAACCATGCAGATCATATAGTTAAAGAACACCTCTCATTTCAGGCTAAGTTTTGGTAGTCCATTATCTGTTGGCGTATTAGACCAACCTTCATGGATAATGTGATCACCCTCGAGAGAGGCGTACTATTGGCCATCATTCTAGATGGCTATGCTATAGATTGGGCCCCAATCATGTCAGAGCAAATTCATGAGGCTGCAGCTCGAATGACCACCTCACTACCATTTCAAATTCTGATCCATCGACTATGCAGTGCAACAGGTGCTCTTATTGATCCTCACCGGGACCTTAGTGTAGAGGCCACATATACTATTGATGCTATCCTGATAAAGGCTTATGAGAATCTGGTGACCTCACTACGAGCAGCTCCTCCAGCTATGCCGGAGCCATTCTTGGCAGAGCATCAGATCCCAGGATCGCCTCCAGCTACTACCGACATTACTTCAGCTACTGCAGAGTCTACACCAGCGGTTGAGATCGAGTCTACACCATCCTCCAGCACTCCAGCACTAGCAACATCTACTTTACAGGTTGACCCTCTTTTCTTTGCTATTGCATTTCAAGCTTTATTACGCAGGGTGGTTGTAGTAGAGGGCAAGCTACGTGAGTTGCCAGCATGGGTCCTTCCATTGATTGATCAGAGTGTTCGGGACTCCGAGGAGAGGATGAAGACATTCACTTGAGACTTAGTTGATGAGAGAGTCCGAGAGGTGGATGCCCGGATCGATGCATTTAAGACTAGAGTCCATAAGAGGCTTGAGGGAGCTAGGCCTGCCGATGAGAGCGCGGTTACTGAGGAGTTGGCCAAATTTAAGGTCGACTTATTATAGATGTTGGTATCCCCTGTTCCAGCCCCATAGGTAGCATCGGTAGGTGATGAGGCATTTGATTGGCTCACCAACCGCCCGAACGCCCATGGAAAGAGGCCCCTTGAGTATAGTGATAACCCAAAGCCGACCCTGAAGAAGTAGAGAGAGGAGAAAGAGCCTATACCCGAGGAGGTGGTGCAGGAGTCGTTGTTGTTGGCGTCTATTCAAAGAGATCGAGCACAGCACACCCCACAGAGAGAAGGTAGTTCTTAGTTGCTACAGAGGAGACAGTGCCCCAAGACTCCACAGACCAGCCAGAGATCAGTACATGATGCACCATGATGTTTGACTTCTTTTGACCCCATTTCTTATTTTGTCATGTTAGATACTTAGCTCTCTTTTTAGATAATCTATTTATTATTTGGTTTTTGATTGTTTTTAAATATTCTTATGTTGGATGTTGTTTTTACTTATATTGTGAATGTTAGTTTTTGGTTTTTAATGAATGCATATAGATTTCTATGTTATCGTATTTGTTTTTCGTTCTTGTGTTTTTACTTTGAGGACAAAGTATCACATTTTGGTGGGGTGGTGGAAGTTATGGATTAAGGTGAAGTTTGAGTAGCCTCAAGTCCATAACTTCCCCTATTTTTGTTCCCAAGGTTTTCTTGCCGTGCTTCTTTTTCCTTGTGGATGTTTACTTTTCTGTTGAACCAACATATTTAGGTAGTGTAGATAATGGGTAAATTCATAGTAGTATTATCTATTGGCATATACATAATTTTTAGAAATGTTCTTTAAACTTTTGATAAAAGATTGAGTACCCTCAAAATTTTTGAGGTTGTGATTATTGATGCATTCATACATTTTTGAGTATATGGAAATGTTGTTCTGATATTGTGAAGGTAAGCTGAGACTAAAAGCATGACCTGTGAATCTATACTTGAGTGTGGATGCAAATGTCATGTGTGTTGTAAGCTTATTTTGCTGCATTCATGCATCCTGTATGGACTCAGAACTTGCCTTGTTACTCTAAGTTTGATTTGGATGATGTGGTAGATATGGAAAGGATCTTAGACCCTTGTTCTTTCAGTGAAACTACTTTTAGCCTAAATGACTTACCAAATAAGTGAGTGAATCCTTTTTCCAAATTTTTGAGCTTCTTATGCACTTATTCTTTCTTGACACTCTACTGATTTAACCTTATTTGATGAAATACCTTGATATTGGCCCTGGTCTATCCTTAAACATGTGAACCTTGATTGAAGCTAAAGGTCTAAGTTGAGGGTGGCTGCAGTTGGTGGCCCTGGTTTGAGGCATAGATATTGTGTACTTTACCTGAGGCTAAAAGCCTAAGTTGAGGGTGGCCCTTATTGTGGTAAGTAATAACAATAAGGTAGTTAGTTGGGAAATCAAGAAAGAAATGAAAAAAGCATGAATCAAGTGAAGAAAAAAAAAGAGAAAAGTGCCTTGAATCAAGAAAAAGTAGCAAAAATGAGCTTAAAATCGAGGTACAACTGAAAAAGAGAAAAAAAGCACTCGAGAAAAGTTCAAAATAGGATAATAAGGGTGGAGTGATAAAAAGGGTTGGAATATGAAAGCAAAAAGTGTTGGTAAACATGGTTCAAGGATAACTTTTAGTCACTTTTGGCCAAAATACCACATCAAAGCACTCTGAACCTATGTTACAAGCCTATAAGTCCTAAAGTGATCCAACTTCACTTTATCACCATGCCAGAAGATGAGTATAGAGGCAAGCATATAGTGTTAGTCAGTATGCTTGAATTTTAATTGTGAGAGTGAGAATGCTTCCTCAGTCCCTAAATTCTAAATGCTTTTGAGTGAGTATGAGGGACTTCTTTCCAGTGAGGGCATTTGCACTACTTGAGTAGTATATGACTATACAAGCGATTATGGACGATTGATGCTCCTTAACTTGTCATAGTTGGATTGCCAGGTATCTCATCATGTTCTTGTTTGCTCAATAACTTTGCAACCCTATTTTGAAAATAGTAGTTGGGTACCTAAATCAAAGGAGTTGTTGTATATGCCATTAGTATAGTTGCTATGTATTTCTCTTTGTCTGCATAGATTGAGTCATCACTTGAGTACAAACAACAATTCTAAGTTGAGGATGCTGATGTGTTGTCAAAATACAAAATATTTGGTGCCTGAAACAAGGAATTTTCTGAGTTCTTAAAGCGACTTATTATGATTTTCATGTGTTTTTGTGTTAATCTTGCTAAAAAGTTAGGTTGGTATGATTTTGAAGAAAAGTTGCAGATTTTGCTGAAGCATAAGCCAAACGAGCCCACCTACGAGTCGTAGCAAGAATCATAGACCAATGAAATCTGCCAAGTGAAGGTCACTCCTATGAAGACATCCTACGAGTCGTAAGACATAATACGACTTATATAGATGGATTCATAGCAAGAATTAGAGAGCCAAAATGTTGGACCAAAACTAAAGGTCAAGACTATGAGAGCAACATATGAGTCATAGCTTAAGCAACGACTTGTACCTATGGGTCATAACAGTTGCCAAGAACCTGATATGAGACCCCGACTATGACTCGTAGGTCATCCTACGAGTTGTACCTGCGAAACTTATTAGCTGCCAGCTATCTTTTCTGTGTAAATTCTAAGGTTGTTTTGTAAATACTATATATAGTTTAAGTTAGGTTTTTAGAAGAGAGTTCGACTAGAAGACATTCTATAATCACTTTTTAAATATTTTCCAAGTTTTTAAGAGTAGTTTATTGTTCTCTCTTGGAAAACCATTTTGGTGATTGCAAATCTTGCCTTGTACTTATTGTTGATCAATCAAGCTTTTGGATTTGCAACTTGTGGTGTCTTCACTTTTCATTGTACTGGTAAAACTCTCAACTATGTCTATTATTTGCATTCTTGTATGTTTTGCCTTAGTCATGAGTAGTTAAGCACCCACAACTTGGGGTTGTGGGAACCATGAGTAGTTGACTTGAGATAACCTAGGTTTTTTGTATTTACATGTTTTGGGTTTTGCATGTATTATCTATTTTCCTTCATTATTATTGTTGTTTGGTGGTAGCCAACATCAAAACCCGCCTACTATCACGATCACGACCAAGGTAGTGACGAATAAGAAAAGGGAAGTAGATGACAGAATTTGATTGATATGTTCTCGTCTAATCAACCGAGCCTGACCAAGGGGAGGTTGACTGGGACAATATATAACGCTTAGTTAGCACGCCATAGTTGCCGACCAAGCACCATGGTGAAATTCGACCTTTACCTTCACAAGAGGGCTAGAAGAACCTAAGTTACTGTCCTGTATATAAGTCACCAATTGTAGTTATGTTATTTAAGGTAATCAAGTCGACGAACCATGGGGAACACAATTCCC